>JANZXP010000001.1:14893214-14912964 GCA_027576715.1 Erythroxylum flavicans
ACTCAAGTAGCCTAATCCGAGTTCAAGCATGCATTCAATCTAATTCCAACTAGCATGACAGAATCTCATGGAAATATTCATCAGAATGATTCAAATGCGGTTCCATTGCTGACAAAAAGCACATAATATGCCTAACTATACATCCTATTTAACACAATGAAAATAATGCAATTGAGAAAGTCAATGTCACCTTCCTACACTTAACATTCACATTGTCCTCAATGTGATAAGTTAACCACCAAAAAAAGGAAAATGACCTCAAACCAAACAAAAGAAATTGCAACAAACAAAAGAATGACATGAAACCAACAAAAAATGACATGAAACCAAACAAAAGAAAATGACATGAAACCAAAAAAAAAGATGAAATTAAACCAAACAAAAGAAACAACAAAATTTAAAAGTGAAAAGGTAAGAAAAGTTTATTCAGATGATGGTGGTGTGAAGAAGCTTCAAAATTGTTCCTTCGACAGAAGTTGAGGAACCTCTTCTTCAGGCTTTGCTGCTCCTTGTGGACTTGCTACATTTGGGTGTCAAGCTCATTTAATTGGGATGTCATTTGCTGATGGTTAGAGGTCATCTGGTCGAGGATGTGCTGAAATCAGTCGACCTCTACTGGTGCACTCAGTTCGTCCTCCATTACTTCTTCCTCTGGCTCTGGGACTACTTGAGATGTGGAGAGTCAAGAAGCAACTGTACTAGTGCCCCTTTTGTTCCTCACTGTAGTAAATGTCTGAGGATTTTGGAGTTCCATTCAGAGTTCCATAGAATGGAACTCCAAAATCTCAGAACGTCTCAAATACGATATGTCAAATATATCTTGTGGAGTTGTACGCAACTCCCCTATATCAAGGTGATAAAACCGAGCTAAAGCAATAACAACATGAGACATTCCCAAACATGAAATATTTTTATTTACCACACTCATTATTGATGGAAAAATTCTAAAAGGTGTGTTAATTTTAACTTTCCAATCCAGGCACCACAAAAAGAAAAGTTCTTTAGCCAAGCATTTGTTACTTTCAATTTTATTGAACACAGTTAAGCTCATAAATTTGTGTAAAAGCAAATGCTCAACACTACAGATTAAAGAATTTGGTGCATTCCAAGAGTCAAAGTTTTCTTCCCCAGTCAGAGTTTTCCAATAATCATCCAAATAAAAATCATCATGATCATCTAAAATTTTAGCATTTGGAAAATCAAAAAGACCACACATGACAGTATAATCCAATTTGTAAACAGTACCTAATAACCTAAACCAGAAAATGTCCATTTTAGGACTACGTCAGATTGTCGTGAAAAACTCTATCGTCATCATAGGGTGAATAGGTACGTCACATCGAACAAATCTATTCCAACCTATGTTTGCAGCTAGCTGCTCAAGTTTTCATCTCACTCTTATGGTTTCTAGCGGTTCAAAATCAAAATACCTACGAGTGACTAATTCTCTATCCCTAAGATCGCAGAAACACATACCTTCTTCTTCTGAATAAATTGGGAAGGGAAAGCAGTAAGTCACTGCTAAATCGTGATTCCTTTACCGAAAACTTGTAAACAAAGTTCATCAACTGGTTTCCTAGCCATCATCTTAATTGTTGCCATTATAAGAGGAAAATTTGCAAAAAAATTGAGAAAAAGATGAGTGAAATTCATATTTAAGAGAAGGGGAGCAAAATCTTACCCAAATCCTTGTGTTTTTTAATGATTAATGCATGTAAAGATTAAAAGATTGTAAGATTAATGAAAGAGTTGAAAAAAATACCAAGAATCTAGAAAAAATTAAAGAGTTTTAGAGAGTGGGAGGAGAGAATTTCATGGGCTAGAGAGAGAGGGAGTAAAATTTTGAAGATTAGGAGAAAGAAGAAAAGGCGAGGGAAACTTAGGTTTCCCTCCGAATGGAATTCTCACAATCGTCAGAATTCCCACAATTCCTACGATCGTGGATTTCTCTCCAGAAAGTTTATGTAGAGATTTCCTATGATCCTGGGAATCACCTCATTTCCCATGATCATGGTTTTTCTCTCCAGAAAGTTTCTAGAGAGTTTTCCCACGATCATGAGAATCAATCTAATTCCCACGAATTGGTGATTCTTACGATTCCAAACCTTCTTCTAAGCTTTATATTAGTTCTCTATGATCCCACATCCTACAAACACATCAAATTAATGTTATCATCAAGAATTTCAAAAAGAAAACAAGTTGAAATTCAAACAAAAATCAAATTGAACATCAATCACACTCAATTCAAATATGCTTATAACTAATGAACCACACCAATGAATAAACGATTAGAAGCGAGTAGAATTTCATGGATTGCCTCCTATGCAGTGCTTCTTTTATCGTCTGTAGCTCAATTCTCCTTTTTTCTTAAGGTGATTCAAATGACTGGTACGGTGGTAGTGCCAAAGTTAATCTCAAACTCTGTATATGAGCCAACCTGATATAGACTCCGCCTTCCTTGTTGTTTTCCTTCCTACGCCTTCTCCTGCGTGATCATTTATTCCTGGATGCATTCCTAGGGTCTTCGATATCCTCCCATCCTGTTTGGATTTTCGATTCCTTGATATCTGTTGGGGGTAAAGGAGGACAATGGCCTTTCTTGGATAACTTGAAAGTCAATTTCTCCTTTCCAACTCTTAGTGTTAATTCTCCCCATCCACATCAATTATCAAACAATAAGTAGCTAAGAACAGTTACCCAATAACCATTAGTGTTTTTGCATCTTCTCCAATGTACAGTATGTAGAAATCTGTGGGGAAGATAAATTTATCAGTCCGTATTTGCAAATTCCTGATGATCCCTTTCGGTTGATGCACTGTTCTGTCAGCCGTTTCCAGCAATAATTTAGTAGGTTCTGGCTCTCTTAAATCTAACTTCTAACTAAACGTGTAGGGCATCATGTTGATACCAGCTCCCAATTCTGTAAATGCCCTAGCTATCTCGATCCTATTTATACTGCACAGAATGAAGAAATCCCCTAAGTCTTCTTTTTTTTGTGCTATGTGTGGACTTCCTTCCAATATGTGCTCGATGACCTCTTTTCTCATCGATTCCTTTAACATGAGCTTTGTCTGAAATTGATTTGTTACATCCGTCATCTTGCTTTGCTCAACCTCCTTGGAATTCCTCGTTGCTCCATTTGAAGATGACTTATGCTGAGCAAAAATCTAATGTGGAAGTCCAAATTGAAGTTCCCTAATCCGCTCGCTTACTGGTTCACTCGGAAGGACTTCCAAAATTGTTTGTCCTTCTCGCTTGACTCCATTTTTCTCCTCATATTTACTTTCCTTTTTCTCTATCCGAGTGAGGGCCATAATTCTTTTCTTCGGGTTGACCTCGGTTTTATTCAGTAGGCTATCTGCATTTCTCTAAGATAATGCGTTAGTGAGTTAACCTACCTGAACCTTCAAGTTATGGATTAATGAGGCTCGATTCTTCACAATTTGGTCAAATTTTGTCTCCATCCTCTTTTGACTCTCTTCTTGGCTAGCAAACATCCTCTTCTGATTCTCCTTTTGAGCTGCCAGTTTGGACCCTAACACTTCCATCATCTTATTCAAATTACTCTCCATAGCTCCAATTCGATCTTGTTGGAATCCTGGCGGTCTTTATGGCCTTGCTTAGCCACCTGCATTTTTAGCACTCTAAGAGAAATCCATCCCGGATTATAAGTATTAGAATATGGGTTATTACCTCACTTTGGCTGACCCATGTAATTTACCTATTCGATACCACCGATTCCTAATAGGAAACACTCTACTGAGCCGTAGTTGTTCTGCCCACACAACTCACATTGAACTTGCTCCCTACATGTTGTTCAGCTGCTTCGTAAGAGCCGTGATCTGAGTCTGCAAGGCAGTAATAGAGTCAATGGGTATCATACCTTGTTGTTCCTTCTGCCGCTTTCTGCTCCTCTCACTCGACCACATGCAATTATTGCTTGCCAACTCTTCCAAAAGATCAGGAGCTGCTTCCACCGTCTTCCTCACTAATGAACCTCTCGCTGCTACATCGATGGTTCCTCTGGTGCTCGGATTCACTCCATTATAAAATGTCTGAAGCAAGATCTCTCCCGGCAGGTTGTGATGGGGACAACTTCTCTAAAGTTCTGTAAATTAATCTCTCCCAAGCCTTATAGAGAGATTCCCCGTCATTCTGTTGAAAATTTGTAATCTCCTTGATAATCCTCGTCGTTGATAGTAGTGTTTTGTATGATGTTTTAAGGTTTGATCTATTATGCTTTTTGTGTTAAATTAAGTGTTAAGTATGCATGTAGGGCTTAATTAGATTAGTTTTTTGTGTTTAAGTGTTTTTATGGGTTAGTTTGAATCTTTGAGCTTAATTTGTATATTTTTTAGGTACCTTGATGTGTGTGCTAGTGTTGTAGGGTAAACAGGGAAGAACGGTGAAGATTTGAAGATTTTTGGGCCAAAACATACAGGCCACGATCATGCACATTAGCCACGATCGTAACAGAAGAGGGAGAGCCAGAGGCAGCCAGACCACGATCGTGCATTATGGGCCACGATCGTGACAAAGAGTGTCAAGTTAGGTAATGATCATGCACTTCAGGACACGATCATGACAGAAAGGAAAAACAACAGGCTACGATCATGGCAAGTAGGGCCATGATCGTGCCCTACATCGGGCTGACAGAAAAACTCAAAATTTGGGTGATTTTTTGAAACCATTTCCACCCCAAGTTTGACCTAGGGTTGCTACATAATAAATAGAACAATACCTAGTAGTCGCCAAGAGGAGATGAGAGAGTCGAGAGAGATACAAAAACGTGAGATTCTGCCAAAAATTTGAGGGAAAACTTAGTTATAGATCAATCGATTGAGGAAGGAGACGAAGGAAGAGAGGCACAGAGACACGCTTGACGCGATGTACTTCTCGAAATAGGTGGTTGCCCGCAGTTACGACTTTGAGATCCATTTCGACAGTATCTTCTAATTTTTATTTCGATTTCATTGATGTATGGGATTTGAGATTGATTAGAATTATTTTTCATTGAGTGTTGATTTTTCTGTCTAAACTCACATTCGGGTTTATTTATTTTTGAGATTAATAAAATTGATTTGATTATGTTTTATTTCAATTTTTTGTGATTCAATTTGATTCTTCATAAATAGGCAATAAACTGAGAGGGTGAACCAGTGAAAATCATCGATTAAGATTAACGAGAGTTAGGTAAATCGATAGGTAGAGAATTGAATCAAACTAGTAGAGTTATGTAACGAGAGATTGAGCACAGATTCCCGGTAGGTTTATAGACAGCGTTAGAACTAATTTAGGTTTTGAACAAATTACAGATCGAGAGATCGCAAATTCCATAATTTGAATTAGGGATTATTAATTAGGGTTAAGAATTATAACTTGAGAGTGAGTAATTCACACTAAGATCGTCTAGGCCCATTAAATCGAAATTTTCATAATGGGTAGTTTTTATTTAATTTTGAATAGATTCCCCCTTTCCCTCAATTAGTCGCTTTTAGGTTAAAATTTGGATTATTTGTGTAAGTTCGCTTTTGTTTGTTCTTTTGGGTGCTTAATTTCATGTATTTGATTCTCGATTGATTTAAATTTCTGCATTAGTTATTAATTTAGGTTTGTAAACTTAGCTGCCATTAGATTTTAGGACCAGTTCCCTTCCTCGTGGGATTGACGTCTTAGGTACTACGCAAACGATCCGTGCACTTTCGAAATTTATAGAGGTTATAAATATTAAGACTTAACACGTGCATGACCTTGCGAATAGTCGTCTTCGTTAACGGAAAATACTTGGCAAGGAATGCTTGGCCAAGCTACTCCTAAGTCGTTATCTGGCCTGAATTCAGTAAGTTGTACCACGCTTTAGCTCGATCTTTAAATGTGAATGAAAATAGTCTCAGCTTCACCCTATCATCGAACATCCCGTTGAATCGGAATGTATCGCAGATCTCGAAGAAATTTCAATATGGGCATTCGGATCCTCATTGGATAGCTCGTAAAATTGCACACTATTTTGTAGAATGTTAAGGAGCGCTGACTTTATCTCAAAATTGTTCGCTTGAACCACCAGTTTCGCCACTCCTTGCGGACTAAAGCCTGGCCTCATGAAATCCATCAGAGTCCTCTCCAATCCTCCTTGCTCTCCTTCTTTAGCCATACCTTGTTATGAAAAGTTCAGACGCTTTGCCCTTCTCAACTCTCTTTTGTGTCTCTTGATGTCGGGAAATTCATCTTCACTAACTTCTTTTGTTCTTTGCGTGCTCCTTGAGTTCATGCATCTGCAATTCCACAATGAAAAGTATCAAAATTCTTAGATCAAAGTAATTGAAATTAAACAAGATGCTAAACAATCAATCCCAGGAAACGACACCAAAAACTTGTTGATGGTAAAACCAATATACTCGGTTTACGCTCAAAAATTGTAAGTGAAAAGGTCATGACTTGTAGTTAAAAAGAGCGAATATCGATCTTACAAGGATTGATGCCCAAACACTACTTAATTCAGACAAAACTTTGTTTAAGAAATGAAATTGTTTAATGCCAATATTCTGGAAAATTAAATTAAAATTAAAAGACTAACACAAAGCAATAGACAATAATAAAATGCAGAAACAATCAAAATTTAAGAATCTAAAGACTAGAGATTGCTTTTTCCCTATTTTGTCTCCCTCTTATTTTATTGATTGAATTGTGTCTCACCCTAGATTTCTGAATGTATGAACTACCATCTCTCAAGGTTTAATTAATTGTCCCTAATCGAATTAAAGGGAATCGCTTGAAAGAATCTCTTAACCTACCCAATGACTCTACCGATCCAACTAATTATTAAACTATCGTATGGATGATTAATTGAATTCGCTGAGATCTCTCTTCTAACTAATCAATAGACGTGATGATTGTATGTCTATAGGCTGCCAACTCTCGTTGTACAATCCTACATAAATAATCTTACTCACTCTCTCGATTTATTACAAGATAACAAATAAAATCAACAATCATCAAAGATAACCTCATTCAATTCAATAAAATAGAAGTTCTAACAAAATAGTTCAAAAGCAATCCCTAAAACTAAATCAACCACTCATGGCTCCCATAACATCATCAATATTTAGATAAACCATTTTAGAAAGAATAGAAGAAGTAAAATTGACAGAAAATTAAATAAAGACACTCTTTTTCCTCTTTGCCAAAATTTGGAAATTTTAGTGTTGATGTGCTATTTTTCCCAATCTTAATGAAGATCCTTGACTTCAATTCTTCCCTAAGGCTCCAAACTTGTGTTTTTAACTCAAGGATAGTGTTTCTACATAAGGGTTTCATCTCCCCTTAATGATGGAGGCTTAATTATGCTTTAATAGTCCAAAAATCCTAAGTTTAATGAAGCCTCGCGTATTGTCTCGGATTGCAATTCCCACACTTGTGGGAATTGGCATGATTCCCACTATCGTGGGAATTTGCAACAAATGGACTCCTCTTTTCTTTCCCTCTTTGATCTCTAGCTCAATCATCAAGTTGCTCCATCTTCCTTCCTACATAAAAATAGCCAATTTTTACCCTAAATTAACATTAAACATAAAAGAACAACAATGGAAATCAAACTAAATGAAAACATACAAAATTAATCCTAAATTACAACAATAATCAACAATTATGTAAGAAAACACATGCCAATTACCTAGATAAACATATACTAATGCACAACTATCATGATTCCAAGCTATATGGAATCAGTCAACAGACTCATGCTACTCAACATAAAGTTAGCACCGTCTCTAAGAAGATCCAACAATTGTACCATTCATACAAAACTCAGATCCAGCAACTTGACACTGATCTTCGACATTACATTGCTACATAGTATTTTGGACCTGAATTCAACGTCAAAACTAGAGAACTCAGGAAAATATAAAGAATTGTGCAACGTGTGGAAGCTGATATGCAATCTGCACAGTTTAAGATTGTATATAGTTCATCCTCTTTAGTATTTCCAAATATACAACCAGTATACACTCCTCCTCTGTATCCAACATATCTAAAAGAAGCTGACTATTCAAAGGTCTTCAAGTTTAACTATCCTTTGATCAGACAACATATCCATCCTCAAGCAGCCTATGCAAAACCTAAATAGTCAAAGCCCAAGCTAAAGCCTAAACAAGTTCTTAAGTTATCACCTTCATATACTAAACCTGAACCAGATAACCAGTGGAGTAAACCAATACAGATCCAAACACCTCCCACTTCTCCACCGAAGCCTCAACCTTCTACCTCTACTAGGAAGGATAAAATGCCTCTGACAGAGTTCATAATAACTCTTACACCTACACCTGCTGCAGAAGATTCCTCTGCCCAATCAGGTAATTTAGAAGCTTGTTCTTAGGCCTCTATCCCAACATCTGAAGTCTCTGCAATAATTTCCGAGTCATCATCTGAATATATCTCTGAACCATCTTCTAGTTCCTCAGCCCAGCTAGTTGATCTATTAGACTTAGCACAAGTTGTAATAAATATGCCTGAACCTACTGAAGCTGAACCATATGTAAATGAAGCAGAATCTATAGATACTGAACCTTTCAAACCTGCACTAGCATCACAAGCAGCACCTGCTCAACCAGCTGCACATACCAAGCTTACTTCAGGACCTTGGTTTACTTTTGACGATCTTCCACCAAAGAAATGAAGAGATCGCTTGCATGAATTTGGTGCATGGATAGATCTTCAAATGACTCGACCAAATAATCTTTTACATGATATTTTGTCTGAGTTTACTTCTCATTTTACTAGTACTTTGTGAGAATGGTGGTAAAGTATTGATGACTATTGAAGACTTCAATATATTCAAGTCACTACAGCCGGAGCTCTTCTTCGAATAATTCATAAGGAATTCATTGGTGACTTTCAGATTATAGATAAGCAGATGCATCAGGAGTATTTTGCAGTGAAATGTTGTTCACTTGACAAACGTGATTTACATAAGCATTTTCAACGTATGACATAAAGGTATTATCTTTTGAATGGATGGAATGATGTTAATCTTTCAATATTTTTATCTCATCCCTTCCAGATCAACTACAACCAGAGCTACAGTGGACCATTGTTTCTTTATAAAGGGGTATTGTTAATATATCTCTTAGAGAAATCTACCAGCTTGCTTTAGCCTCTCTTAATAAGCTTTGTGATCAACATGCCTTATTCAAGAACATTGTTAAAGGTGGTCCAATTCTCAAACAGGCTTGCAAGAAGCCTTATCTTTAAATAAAGTGCAAAGACAAAAAGAATTGTGAATGTAGCAACAAGAAGCAATCTCATCATAATCATGTCTATCATCGACGAAAGTTCCGCAGACAAATGGAAGGTTACAAGCCCTTCAGGAAAACTTATATAAGAAAAGATGAAACAAAACAAAAATTTGTTCGATTCTTCAAGAAGAAATCCCATCATTCTCAAAAAGTTGAACGATGTTTTCTCTATGGACAACCAAGACACTTTACACAAACCTGTCCTCACAAAAGCAAGAAAGATATCAAGTTATTGAAGCAAATTACACAAACTTGTCCTCACAAAAGCAAGAAAGATATCAAGTTATTGAAGCAAATGCAATCAATTTTGCCTATTCATTCTTCTAATAACTTTGAAGATCTTATTGAAGAACAATACATTGAAGATGAAGACACTAAGTTTATTGTTTCTATTACGACCTCTAAAGATGAATCATCTGATTCCTCTAGCTCTCTAGGGGATAATTCTCTATACATGCTACAATACACCTGCATTAAATTAAATTGTACTCCAGTCTAACGACTAAATGTCCATATTCAAGTCTTCAGACAAGACAAGTATGATCGCCCCATCAAATATATTAGATTTATGGATATTGGATCCATCCTTACGATTATGAAGCATAACATTTTACCTTCTGAAGCATAGACTTCACATGATGAGTACTTTACTGCTGTAGATGGCAATTCACTCAAGATTAATAACCAAACTAAAAATTAGGATATGATTCTTTCCACAGTGTATAGTTGGTCTAAAGTGCTTGGCAGTAATCTACCAGGCCCAGATATTCTTATTGGTATAGATTTATACAACATAGCCTCACCTTTACATATCATACCCACAGGCCTTAGGTATCGATTATTTTACAGTCCTTACACTGAAGTGAAAAATGTGTTTGAACTTTCTCAAGTTCCTACACGATATACCTCATTGCGGGATAAATTGTTAGACTACTATTTTGAATCACATGCACCGTTTTCTCATCCATTTCCTCTTTGGAAAAATGTTAACTTTTTCATAAGTTTACCCTTCAAAAAGAAAGAGGATATCAATTCTACGAAAGCTACACATCCAAGGATGAACTCTGATGACCTCAAACCAGCACAAGATGAGTGTGCTATCCTTCTGAAGCAGGGACTCATTGAGCCCACAAAGTCATATTGGGTTTGCCTGGCTTTCTATATGAACAAACGTTTAGAGAAAAAGTGCAGTAAAAAGAGATTAGTAATTGATTACAAGCCTCTGAATGCATTTCTTTCAAAATGACAAGTTTCCTCTCCCTAAGATCATTACTCAGGTAATATTTTTAAAAGAAGCTGTTATTTTTTCCAAGTTTGATCTTAAGGCAAGATTTTGGCAATTGGGTGTTCACCTAACTGAGCAGTACAAAACTGCATTCTGCATTTCCAATGCACAATACCAATAGACTATTATGTCATTTGGGCTTAAAGTTGCCTCATCACTGCTTTAAAAAACCATGATCAAGATATATAAGCCAATCCTCAACAGTGCAATCATTTATATTGATGACATTCTCCTGTTCTCAAAGACCCATTAATAGTTGTGATTTTCAAGATGTTTTAGGGTTCAATTTGTTAGGTATTTAGTGTTAATCTGAATGCTTAGTGTGTATTTTGGTTTCAATTGTGTTAATTTATATATGAGTGCTTAGTGTGTATTTAGGTTTCAATTGTGTTAATTTATGTGTTTAATTGTTTTTATAGGTTAGTCTGAGTCTTTGAGCTTAATTGTTATAATTTTTTAGGTACCCTGATGGGTTTGTTAGTGTTTTAGGATAAACGGCAAAGAACGAAGAAGTTTCGAAGAGTTTCAGGCTAAAAACATGGCCTACGATTGTGGCACAATAGGCCATGATCGTGATAGAAAGAGGCGAGCTGAAAGGACCCTGGCCACGATCGTGCACCTTAGGCCACGATCATGATAAGAAGGTTTAGGCACTGGCCATGATCGTGGCAGGCAGGGCCACGATCGTCGCCTGCGTCGGGCTGATTTAGATGCTTGAGTTTTGCATGATTTTTTAGATCATTTTAACCCCGAATTAAACCTAGAGCTTCCAAGATATAAAAGGAACATTACAAGATAGAAAGAGCAATCTTTGATAGAGCCTTTCAGTAAATTCAGAACCCTAGAGTGTTATTGAGTGATTTGAGGAAGGAGACAAAGGAAGAGAGCTACAGAGATGAAGCTTGACGCGAAGTACTTCCCGAAACTGGTGGCTTCCCACCGTCGCTACCTCCACAAGTCTGTTCCGATGGTATTTTCAATTTTTATTTCAATTTTATTGATGTATGAAATTGGGATAGTTATTAAGAATAGTGTCGTTGAATGTTGATTTTTGTCTAAACTCACCTTCAGGATTTTGATTCTTGAGATTTATGAAATTTGATTCAATATGTTTTGATTGAGTTATTTTGTGATTCAATAACTATTCTTAATAATTCAATAAAAAACTGAGAGGATGAGCTGAGTGAATATCATCAATCTGGGCTAACAAGAGTTAGGTAAATTGTTAGATAAGAATTGAATTAAATTGGTGAAATCGTGTAACGAGATATCGAGCATAGGTTCCCGATAGGTTAATAGATAATTTTAGAATTAATTTAGGTTTTAGGTCAATTGTGAATTGAGATATCACAATCCCATATTTTAAATTAGGGATTATTAATTAGGGTTTAAAGATTATAACTCGAGAGAAGGTAATCCACCCTAGGACCGTCTAGACTCGGTAACTCGATAATTGCATAATTGATTAGATTTTCATTAATTTCATATTAAAACTCCCTTTCTCTCAATTGGTAATTCCTAGGTTGATTTTGGATTGGGTTGTGTGATTTGCTATTTATTATTATTTCCAAAATTTAATTCTCGTAATCGATTGTTTGATTGATTAATTTTCTGCATTGTTTGTTTATTTTAGATTGTTGTGCTTTAGTTTCGCCTTAGAATTTAGAATTAGATTACCCCTCCTCGTGGGATTGATACCTTAGGTACTACGAGAACGACCCATGCACTTGCGGTATTATCGAGGTTAAAATAGTAAAACTTAGCATAAGTGAACCTGCGATCCCCCATGAGGAACATAAGGGCTTACTTCAGCAATTCTTAGATCTTACTACTTAGATCTTACTAAACACTATAGCATCATGCTTTTAACCTCTAAAAGCATCTTGGTATAAAGGAGATTAAATTTCTAGGTATAAATTTCAAACATGAATTCTACCAGTCTAATCTACATATTGCACAAGAGCTGTTACACTTTCCTGATGAAAATCTCACTGTGAAACAAATATAACAATTCCTCAGGATTGTAAATAGAATCCACCCTGGCCTCTAGATATTTTCTTTCTGAATGACTGCAGTTTCAGATTCAGATCTATGGAGCATATCAAGATCCTACAACCATCATGGCTACCTTACATCACCAGATGATCTAACGTCTACAAAATCATGCTTTGGATCTCAACTTTCCAAATTCAAGCCTGTATTTTCTCATACGGAAGGTAAATCTAGCCCTCCTATACATTCTTCTATTCTCAAAGACCCATAAGGAACAACCATCTTTCATGTCTTGGTCGACAGTAACACCGTCTCTTAATAAGAGTGAGTAATGAGAGAGCCCAATAGCTATGGAAACACTACCAAATGACCCTGTTCATCTGTCTTCAACTTTATCTATATCTAGCCTACCTTCTAGTGTTAAGCGTGTTTTGTCTAATCATATTGAAAATCTAGTTGAAATTACCCATGTTCCTGTAGAAAATCGTGTTTGTGAGTGTTCTTTACCTTTGTTAAGCCCTTATAGTATTTATTCTCGTGATCGTTCTCAGACACGAAGTATACGTGCTATTTTATCTACATCTGGACTAAAAGTCAAAGAAATAATCCAGAGTTCTAGATTGGAACAATGTGGTCTTAGATCTACTATAGCAGAACAATGCATAAAGTTTAAGATACCAAAGGAGTTGATCTCTCCTTGGAGAGAACACAACCATACACATTTACATGTAGGAGCTATACACCTTGTTCTCACACTTTATGGAAGAAAGGAAATACCTACTATAGCTAGGATATCTATTCTAGACACTGCCTACATAACGTACCAAAATGCTTTAATTGGTACTTTGCTTACTACTCTCAACAATGGAAGTGTCAATCTGACAATAACACTTGATTTCAACATCAGGTTGGATGATCCTATTTTGTTTAAGCACAAAACAAAGCCCTTCGAAGAATTGATTCCAAGTTTGATGGAATCAGTCAATAAACTCGTGCTACTCAACATAAAGTTGGCGTCGTCTCTAAGCAGATCCAAAAACTGTTCCACTCATATAAAACTTAGATCCAGCAACTTGACACTGATCTTTGACATTACATTGCTACACAATATTTTGGACCTGACTTTCAAAACTAGAGAACTCAGGAAAATATAAGGAATTGTGCAACGCATGGAAGCTGATATGCAGTCTGCACAGTCTAAGCCTGTATATAGCTCATCCTCTTCAGTATTTCCAAATATATAGCTAGTATACACTCTTTCTCTGTATCAGACGTATCCAGAAGAAGCTGACTATTTGAAGGTCTTGAAGTTCAACTATCCTTTGATCAGACAGCTTATCTATCCTTAGGCAGCTTAAGCAAAACCTAAAAAACCAAAGCCTGAACAAGTTCCTGAGCCATCACCTTTATATACTAAACCTGAACTAGTTAACCAGTGGAGTAAATCGTTACAAATTCATACACCTCCCACTTCTCCACCATAGTCTAAACCTTCCACCTTTACTGGGAAGGATAAAGCACCTCTGATAGAGTTTATAGCAACTCTAGTAACTACACCTGCTGCAGAAGATTCCTATGCTCTCTTGGTAGTCCCACAATGTTTAACTTCAAAGCACCTTACCTTAATGTGATTTTTCTCTATGATCCTCTTTCTAAAAACACCTTATGGTATCTTTGGGCACTTTCTACCCTCTATGCTTATGTTGTCACCTTATCCCCTCTTCAGCTCTATAAACATCTCTATGACGTAAACAATGAAAAGTCTTTGTTATGGACATTTTTTGAGTGGTTTCAAACCACTAGCTCAATGGAAGCAACAATGTTCTATGGTTATTTTACAACATCGTCTATGGAAAACTTCTACTAGACGACAATCTATTCATTGTTTCTTCATCCTTCATCGTTCCTATTGTGAAATTATCACCACAAGAAAAATGTTATTTTGGGATAGAAATTATCGATAGAAAAAGTTAATATTCTATTGGTAAGTCAGTTTAGCGACGGACTTTATTGATGGACAAAGACATCATAGAAACGGTCGTGGCTAATAATTCCTAACAGAAAACAAAATGTCCGTCGGTAAAATTATCGACGAACAACAAACGCACCGTTAGTAAATATGCCGACGGTTTCTTCTGCAGTTGATCGTTGGTACATTTACTGACGGAATAATAATTTTTGTTGGTAAATTTACCGACTATTTGCAATTTTCCATCGGTACGTTTATTCAAACATTACCAACAGTTATGTTTGTTCCATCGGTGATTTTACCGACAGTTAATTTTCGTCGCCAAATTTATCGATGAAATTGGTTATTCCATCTGTGATTACCGACGGTTAGTCATCTTCCATCAATAAATGGTACTGATTTTACCAACGGAAGCGCAAATTTCTATCGGTAAATTAACCAAAAAAAATTTTTAAAAAATATATCGTCAATAAATTTTATTTGATAATGGTATAGTTGATGCATAATTTAAACAGTTATGAATTTAATAGTATACATTTAATTTGTTTAAACAGAAATTTGATTGATGATATAAAGTTAAAAATATCTCAATTGATAATAAAAACATTAAATTGTACATATTAAGTATTTGTAATTCAAATAAAATAACCAAAAGTACACTATTGATTTGGTGACAGCGGATGCTCTGATTAGTGCGATGAGGTGCTACCCCTACCCTTTAACTCATTCACCTCATTACGGAGCTGAGCTATGTACTAAATCAATGTCTACACTGTGCTTCGAAGCTCTTGGACTTCATTGGTTGTAGACCGCCTACTAGATGCTGCCGTACTAGATGTGGAAGATTGCGAATAACATGTATTCACAAATAAACCTAAGCTGAATATCCTTCCACGACGGTCCCTACCACCCACTGCATAAAGATAGGTTTGAGTCTCTTCAACATCTTCAGAATGCTGGGACTGTCGTTGAATGCTTTCTTGTATTTGGCCCTATTAAAAGGTAATTTTTATATTAGTAAGTGATAATTATTAAGCATTAATATTAAATCATAAATTTTACATACATTTAGTTCTCTACAACAGCTATTGATAAATGTCACATCGTCATGCTTCTTACTATGAGTGTGCAAATAGAGCTGACAGGGTGTAGGTCTCATTCCTATAGACTTTTCCTCCATAAGAATAAAATTTTATAAGTGAACTAGAATTTATAAACAATTCAACAACACTGTCATATATAGTGCCAGACATTTATAATATTATCATTCTCCATAATACACATATTTTCATTTCAAAATTCATACATCAAATTCAATTGAAATATAACAAAGTTAAAAAAATCAGAATATAAATGTAAAGTGTAGATACTTACAAGTCTCTCAACATACTCGTGGTGGGTAATAGATCCTCCCGTATGTATGAGAAGACTCTTTCCCCCCGATCCTCCATGATTATTGGTAGAATTATGCTCTGAAATGGACATTGCCTCAGGTAATGTCCAATACTGCTGTCAACGACTCCATATTTGTTCAAAAATATAAGGCGGTTGTACACTGGCCCTGTGTATCGCAGCAATAAAGTCCCGATAACGTATACGTGATCGTCTCTCTCATATTTTATAAATGATCGCGTCAAATTCAGAATCCCAAAATAATTCTTTCTGAAACAAAAGGAAAAATATTCGATAAATACTTATAATATAATAATATTTATCCAATTAATGTATAAAAATTAATTAAAAAAGAAAATAATATTTTTTATTATACCTCAAACTCCTGATAGTAAAATTCCTTTGTGACCTGAGAGATATTCTTCCATACATAACCCTTAAGACCGATCTTCTCCTTAAATTTGGATATCATGTTTCTTGAGCACAGTCCAGATAAAATAAACCTAATATAAAAACAAATAATTTTATACCATTTTTAAAATTGAAACCTATAACTTAATTATAAATATATAATGTTCCATCTATGTTCACTTACGTATTATTGACAATTGTAATGTAAGTTCTTCCATCAAGTCCCTCAGCTTTAGGCTGGTGGCCGCCTCTTTTATCCTCATTGTTTATTCTTGATATCTCTATCGGTATAGGAGTAGTGAATGATGTAGGGGTGGTGGATGGTGTAGCAACAGGTACAGAAGGTGATGCCCCATCTGCAAGTGTAGTTGGGGGGGGGGAGTTGATTGAGTTCCAACTGCTACACCATGAGATGCTTCACCTCTACAGTAAGTACCTCCGAATCGTGATCTGAATCTTGGTCGCATCATATCCTGTCTTCTCTTTGGTGGCATATTTCAACCTGAAATTAATATTTTATTGAATTTTTTTAGAAAAATTACAATTTGAATTTAATATTTTATGCAATATATTGAAAAGGAAATAATTAATTTGTTGAAAGGGATGAGTAAATAGGATGACTGTACATCAAAGGGAGTCGAGAGGGGCTCGTATAACTTTCATTCGGTGGTGATAAGGGGCTACAAATAGATTTGTAGTCTCATCTTTGGTTTTTTTCATCAGTAGCAAAAAGGTTTGTTGTCTATTGAAGTTTACAAATTAGTAGCAGGGGCTGTCACGACAAAATCTTGACTAAACGGCATGCAAGGGTGTGTCATTTGAGTATACATTTATCGAACATGTTTTGATAGATTTTTGTAGGACAAAAGGCTATAAATAGGCTAGCTTTGGAAGCAAGTAGCCAAGGCAAAACATGTTGGACATATTTCTTTTAGTGGGGGAGGTTAGTAAGAACTTTTTTTCGATGCTTGATAAACATCAATATTGTACAACTTTGGTAATACGATGGCGGCGTGTTTTAGCAAGTTGTAAGGATATGTAGTGACAAACCATATATTATGTAGGTTGGAATTATTTAAGGTACATTGGAAAAGGGAATTACGTTGTGGATAGCCTTGAGTTTTGATTGGCTACTTGGAAATGTGTTTGGTGCTACAACGTAGCATGGTGTGTTGGATTTAATTGCATGGCTTCAACATACATGGACACTACTGGAGTATTATGTCGTTTAATTATTGGACAGTTCCATTTAAATTGTCTAAACTACTTGTAATTATCTCAACTATTTAATGTCTTATCTTATAAGTAGTTAACGCTTGGCAGATATAATAAATATGTTGTAAATACACTAGACCTGTAGGCGTGTTATGTCTTCATCTTTTCCATAAATGAAAGTCCTTTGTGATGGTTTCATACTAGAGATGACATTTTAAGATGCTAAAGTCTATAATTTTCGAAAGATGAGAAGCACACTAAATCTTTCATAACGGTAAGTAAATTAGGTGTGAAATTCACACCTCCAGTGTCATAATAAAAAGGTAATTAAAATATTTTCAATTTAAATCTAACAATAATTTTAATCCGGTAATAATAAAATTTTCAATGCTACAACAAGGAAAACATTGCTTTCAAAAATAACACATTTGAATATTACCTGGATTTAATCAAAGTAGGAGTTAATATTGTCTGATGTCAATTTTTGGCAAGTATGTTATCTAAGCTAATTTTAAAAGACATGATGATCATATACCAACTTATATTATTTGTTTTGTATATCTTTAAGAAAGTTCTATTTGTAGGTTTCAAACACCATACGTTAATATATATGATACCACAACTCCAAACATTCAACACAACTCCTATGAATAAAAAATAACATCATTCATAATCTAAGATATGCTTATTTTGAAGACATGCCTCACTAACTTGTCCGGTAGGTCATATGAGCTAATACATGATTATGTTGGAGGTCATATTCACATCCAAGTCTTTTCCAACGTTAACTCAAATCAAACTAACCAATACTTGTCCTTCAATTTGGTTTAACTCTATTCGCTTCCTAAATAAAGAATAATAAGTAAACCTTTAAAACATTGGTTAAGAAAAAGGAAGAGGCATTTCATCAAACACCTTACATGCATAACAAATTCATCCCAACATCACAACCAAAATCACATCTTATTCCTTCTATCATTAACATTTAAATCTTAAAAATATTTTCCAATCACAGAATACACAAATAAACGAAAGATATGAAATACCCAAATTAATTGTCATCAAATATCTCATACGAAAAACACATGACATGGGCTGAAAAATTACCTCCACCGACGCACAGAGAAATAACAGAAGAGGAAAGATAGTAGAAGAGGAGAGGCAGCATAAGAAAAATGTAGAAGAGAAGAAACATGCAGAAGAGAAGAAAAATGCAGAAGAAGAAGACAGAAATGGGGGGAGAGGGACATTCGGGTGACTTAAAACATAAAAGAAAACGACGTCATTTGGTGTTAAACCAAACGACGTCGTTTTCATTTACATTAAAATGTTGAAGCCGAAAAATTTACTGATGGAATTACCAACAGAAAAATTTATGTCGATAAACTCAAAATTTTCAGCTTTCTTTACCGACAGTAATTTTATACTGTCACTAAAGCCCGTCGCAAATTTTGCCAAGATGATTTCCCTTCATATTTACCGATAGATATTTCTACTGCCGCTAAATAAAATTTTTCTCGTCAATGTTACCGATAGAAATTGAATTTCCATCACTAAATTCCGTCACAAATTTTTCTGAGATGATTTCCCTCCATATTTACCAACGGATCTTACTACTGCCACTAAACGAAAATTTTCCGATCAATTTTATCGATGGAAGTTTATTTTCCGTCTGTATTTTGCAACGGTGTCGTTTCCGTCGGTTATTGTTCGTCGCTAATTCCTACTTTTCTTGTAGTGACAATTTCTTTTGATCACATTTTAAATTCTTAATTTTATTCAATCTTTAATTAATTTTATAATTATCGGTTGAACCTTTTAAACCTTAAATCTCTTGTCTTACCAATTTAAGTTCTAATCCGATTTTTAAAACACTGATTAATACCATTTTATCATTCAAATATCAATTTTAATATGTAGAAAGCTATTGTACAATAAAATCACTTTCGTTTGATATATAAAATTTCTACGACAGGTGGAACAAGATTGATATTTCATTATTCAAATACATATGATAAATGCATCCATATTGTTATTTTACTCTGTTGCTAATTAACACGGTTATAGAGCAATTCCCTTACACGTTGGGCTTAATAGCAGCACTGTATCCTTGGTCATATTGGCGAGACCAGAGCATGACGCCTCCATACTTGGGCGAGGACTTGACAAATGGCAAAATCTGAGAATTCACAACAT
>JANZXP010000001.1:14920277-14931180 GCA_027576715.1 Erythroxylum flavicans
ACTTTAGAAAAGTTATCATAATAGTGTATTATAATAACATTATGTATGAGTTACTTTATTAATAAAATAATAACAATCACTACAAGAGTTAAGATATTTAGTGACAACTTTTTTGTGACTAACTATCATTTTGTCACAGATATGAGGTTTTTTGTGACAAAATAATTGATTGACACAATTGTTTGGATTAACTGTGATGATTTATTTTTTCACTAATGCAATGATAATTGTGACAATTTAGTATCTTTCTCAATTAAATTGTCACTATTAATATATTAATAGTGTCAAAATTTCTTTTATCACTAAGTTTTGTCACTAAAAGCATGTGCAATTTGGCGCCAAAGTAATTTTGGCGGGAATGGATTGTTATTGTGACAAAACATATATTGATCACTAATATTTTCTATTTGTTGTGACAAAACATAATTTCGTTACTAATATTTTTCTCTTGTTGTGACAAAATAATTTACCATCACACGATATTTTTCTTTTTGTGATAAAAACTATTGTCAATAAAAATTCAACTAGTTAGTGTCTACTTAATATTGTCACAAAAACAAAACTATCACTATAATCACTACTATTTGTAATTTAGTGATATATTTTTTGCGACTAATTATCATTTCATCACAGATGTGAGGTTTTTTGTGACAAAACAATTGATTGGCACTATTGTTTGGATTAACTGTGATAATTTAATTTTTTGTCACTAATGCAATGACAATTGTGACAATTTAGTATCTTTCACAATTAAACTGTCTCTATTAATATATTAATAGTGTCAAAATTTCTTTTATCACTTAGTTTTGTTACTAAAAGTATATGCAATTTGGTGCCAAAGTAATTTTGGAGGGAATGAATTGTAATTATGATAAAACATATGTTGGTCACTAATATTTTCTATTTGTTGTGACAAAACATAATATGGTCACTAATGTTTTCTCTTGTTATGACGAAACGATTTACTGTTATACGATATTTTACATTTTTGTGAGGAAAACTTTTGTAAATAAAAATTCAATTAGTTAGCGTCTACTTAATATTGTCACAAAAACCAAAATATCACTATGATCACACTGTTCGTAAGTCTTATGATAAGAAATTTTGCTGTCACTTGATCATCAAATTTTTGTTACAAAAGTTATTATCAATATAAACTTAACAAATTAATGATAATTATTTCTTGTTATAATAATATATTAAAATTAATCACTCTAAACATTGATTTTGTCATGATTGTTCGAATTTTAGGAACTAGAAACTACTTGTCACAGTTTTTCTTTAATATTATCATTTGCAAACAAATTTAAATATTTTCTTATAAAATATTCAAACTACATATACTGACATTCCAAAAGTAATATTTTACATATCAATAGATATGTACTAAACATAACTTTGAAATTTCATCAAAATAAAAATCAAAATAAATAAATATTTAAATATAATGAAAATCATGTTCTAAAATATTAAACAAAACTCATGCAATAGCCTCTTACGATCTGGGATACAAAGTTCCTTCGATTAATGACGTAAGAGATAAACTTTTGAGTTATTCAATTTCTGAAATTAAAAGTTATTTGGCAGAAAGAATAGTGAATTGAGCTACTTTTGTGTGTTCAATCATGTGTGATGGTTAGACATATAGGAGACAAATGCCTATTATTAATATTTTGGTTTTATTCTGCAAATGACTTAATGTTTTCTAAGTCTATTGATGCATTTGGCCTTATTAGAAATACTGATACTTTGTTTGAGATATTTTGTTTGAGATATTTGATGAAGTTGTGAATGAAGTAGGCCAGAAAAAATTGTTTAGTTTATTACTCACAATGATTTCTCTTATAAAGCAACATGAATAAGGTTACAGAATAAGTATAATTCCTTTTTTTAGACTCCTTGTGTTGCACATTGCATTGACCTAATGTTGGAGAATATAGGGGACCCTAGGTTTTTTCCTATTATTGATGAGACTATGTAGAAACTATAATCGTGCATGGGTGTTGAATTTAATGAGAAATAAATTTACCAATGGTAGGAATTTATGTTGTCCTGCTGTGACAAGATTTGCACAAATTTCTTATCACTTAAATCTTTTGTTACGATGAAGAAATAGTTAAGACGAATGTTTACAAGTGATAAGTAGGTTGCATCTCAATATGCTAGGTCTAATATTGGAGTGGAGGTTTCCAGAATTATATTAGAAGATAGAGAATTTTGGTCTCAATGTCAATTCGAAATATGAATTTGTGAGCCTTTAGTGAGGGTACTTCACTTAGCGGATAGTGAAGAAAAGGCAACAATATGATATATTTGTAATGCAATGGAAAGGGCCAAGGAAGCAATCAAGGCCAATCTAAAATATAGGCCTTTTTTGTACACACCATATCTTGCAATCATTAACGAGAGATGAGAAAGGAAGCTTTCTTTTCCATTGTTTGTAGCTGGGGTGTTTTTGGTTCTTAGTGTATATTTCAGACCGAATTTTACAAAAAAAGTTGAAGTTAGTAAAGGAATGTTGTTCATTATTACAACAATTGTTGACTATGAAATGATGTAAGATCTCTTGAACTCACAAATGGAGCTTTATAAACAGTGTGGTGGAGATTTTGGATTGTTGATTGCTATTCGCCAAAGAGCAAAACTTTCATCAGGTATTAGTTGTTTCCTTTTTCTTATTTGCTGAAAATTAATTATCATTTTATTTTATTTGTAACGCTACTTTTGTTATCTTACGACTTACAGTTTCTTAGTAGGATTAATTTAGAAGTGGTGTTCTAGAATTGCAAATAGAATTTTAAGTCAATTTGTGAGTACAACAGGCTGCGAGCTGAACTGGAGCACATTTGAATTCATCCATTCTAAGAAAAAGAATAGATTGGAGCACAAGAGATTGAATGACTTGATATACGTTCATTACAATTTAAAGCTTTGGAAAATGTATGTTATTATCATTATTAATTTCAATATAATTTCTTATAATTTTCTAATAATTAAATTTTATTGCTTACTATGACTTTTAATAGCACAAGTAGTTCGACATATCTTATTTTTATTGATAATATTGATCTTTTGGTGGATTGAGTTTCTAAAGAACCGGATTTGATAGATGTGAATGACTTGGAAGATAATTTTAGTTGGAAAAGCATTGAGATGTCATTTGGTGCATTGAATTTGAATGATGATGATGATGAGACTCCTCTCAATGATGAGGATTTTGCACTAAATGATAATTGTGGACAATGTACTTATAGCAGGTATCCTCCGCATAGACGATTCAATGAAATTCAACATTTTTATTTTTCCTTTTCTTTTAATTTTACTTATAGTTGATGCATATGTTAAATTATGTATATGTAATGTAATTGTGAATGTTTTTGTTACAGAATTCACTTCTACTTGGTTAGTTTCCTCATCACGAACTTTTGTTGTAAATTGTAATAGTTTGAGAGTTAAGGATTTTTATTATTTATTTTTATTGAATGTTTTGATGTAATTGTTATTTATTATATAATGAAATTGTAAGTATTTTAAATACTTTGTATTGTTCTTAATTATATTTCTATGATGATAATTGTCTTTTTTCATATTAATTTTGGTTATTATTTATATATGAAACATCTAAAAATTATTGTTATTTTATATTAATTGTGATTATTATTATTATTATGATTTTTTGAAACAAACTTGATGTAAACTTATAAAGTATACAGTACAATAGTATAATATGATAATAGACTATTTTGTAATTTCTAAAAAAATTTAACGGCTATTTCATAAATTTAAAAAATTATTTGAAACGGTACCTGATATTGACCGATACTGGTATAGTATTGTATTATAACCTAATCTGGTATCAGGTCTGATACAATATTCGCAAATTTGTCTAAGAGTCATTTGCGTTAATTTATGTATAAAGGATGCTAATTGGTAATAACTTAAAGCTGAAATTATATGTAAAAATTTTTCTTCGACACCTAGCTAAGAAATTTCGGAAGCCATGAAATTCACATTCATGCAACATTATTGTTGGTACGATCACATGTACCTAAAACCTCAATGCAAAAGTTTTATTTTGTGATGGGACAAACTAGATCCTTGACAAGATTTGCTCTCAATCTCGTTTCTTCCAAATTAATTTTCGAATACTTGCAAAGGAGTACTTTTCAAATCTAACGCTGCAACTTCCATTATAAACCTTCCCACCTATATTACGCCAACATGTACGAATAATGTAACGAGTCAAATGTCTGAGACACTAGTTGCAACGATAGCCTGAAATGTCCCTGGTGCATTGAGCTAACGCATAGATCTTGGTTGAACTTTTTTCCAGACTTATACCTCCAACTCCGTAAAGGGTGGTGCGAAAGAAAGCCTGCGAGGTCATTAGACGAAGTAGCCTTGCTCTCTTTCGTCTAAAGTTTGTGGCATGGTTTCTCACTTTTTCAGGGTTACATTGGCTGAATAAGTAACGGCGATCAATACGCCCTAAAAACTTGACGTTGGAGTACTTCAACATGCAATTATCGTACCAAATTGATGCTGCTTTGTCTGAAGGACAGTGGCTGCGGATCCCGCTACTTGCTATCTCAAGACATGTTTGGCAACTCTGGTTTCTGATGTCTCCCGTACAAAGAGCAAGGCCTTGTACCTGGTCCGATGACTTTTGGCCCATCGAATTTTTAGCAAAACCTGTACGAGGGGCAGAAGAGGATAGCCAAATAATAAGGCTGTTCAGGTTTGACTCGAACCCGTCTCGGGGACTAAATGTAGCACCTGAACATACAAAGTTGATAGGATCGATACCAAGAACGGTGTGAAGAACAAGATTGGCAGATAAAAGTAGATAATAAAAGGTATTTGTCAATTTAAAAAGATGCATCTTAATGTTGGCGAGGACAGATTGATGGGGTTAAACGTAGGATTGGGGCAGTTTACATATATATTGAGAGAGAGAGAGTCGTCTAACGAAAATTCAGATGCTGGTTACCAACTCTATCTCATATAACGCCCATCATGTATCCGCCAATTCTGAGTTATCGTGAAATTTGGTTAGATTATTATTCGATGCCGCGTGAAACTTCCAATTGGGGGCATATCAATGTGTAAGGTATTGGCTATATTATATATGTTTTCTGATGTTGGCTTTAAATCCTTGAAGAAGTTCTAAATTATGCTCCACAATCACAATTTTGCCCATGAACCATGTGTAAGGAACCAAAATTATGAATCAATTATGTGATAGGGAATACAAATACTTACTTGTTGAAGATGTGATCATCAAATTGTGAGTTACCTGGCTTCATAATCTGAAGATTATCTTCATGTTGTTTAAATATGAAAATGAACATGGTTATTTAAAAACCAAAATTTAAATACTAATAGTAATATTAATATTCCAAATTTTAGTTGGCTTACTTGATACTTAGTTGAACCAATTGACTCATTAAAGTGTACTCCATATTTATTCGTCCTTCTCCCTCTGCCCCTACCTTACCCTTAGTCCTACCTCTTTCTCTTCCTTTCACTTTGCCTCTTCCTTTTTCTCTAATCATTCTTTATATACTTTCTTGATCTTCATAGGTCTCTTCGGCATATGTCACATTTGTTGATGCAGTTTGCACTGAATTTATTAATTGAATTCTTTATTTTATCCTTACATTTGTACTAGATAATTATGATACTTGTATATATTTTTCAAACATTAATTTTTTAGTAAAAATTGTTTAATAAGTTTCAAAATTAATGAGAATTTCTTACATTTATTGGAAATTTGCATGATCTTTGGTTATGCCTTTATTGTCCACAGTTGGTGTAAGTCATTTTTCTTCCATGTTTAGTCGTTATTCCTATTTTAGGTTGCCTAAATTCCTCTTGTTTTCATTTTTTTAGGCTATCTACTTATTGTAAGTGGTTTAACAACTCCATATGGGGGCCAATATCTTTATTCATCAAGTAAATCAAGGGAGTGCTTACATGCTTTCGAGTATCTTTCCTTGCTATACCATCTATCAATGTAATCATCGAGATTTTGGTGGTTATGAAAAATGGCAGCCATAACACGAGAGCATAAGATCCTTACCAAATCTCAATATCTATAATGCAAGGACAATTACTAATTCTCACAACAACTTGTCTAAGCTATGTTCAATTTCATATCCATGATCTCCATTCCAGTTAACAAAGCAACTAAAGCTCTCCTTCTTATTCTCCTCTGACATGATGTGAACTCTTAGTGATATGTTTCTATCCCATTTCTTTTTAAAATGCTTTTTTATATGCATCCTCTTCATTACCATCTTCCTGATATGCTCCAATATGCTAATTATAGGTTTAACCATAGCTTCCAAGATCTAATTGTTTAAGGTCTCACTTATGTTATTATCCATACAATCACACTTACAATTAACCCTGAAATATGCTTTACAACTTGTCTCTTTAGGATAGTCTAATATAGCTTCAATAGAACCTGTTCTCAAATCATTTAGCATATTTAGCTAATCGTTAAAATCAAGAACAAATATTGCCTTAGCTATCCTCCAAAACTAAAATTGTAGATCGTCTCTATTCCATCTCTATCTCCAATTAGCATAAATGTTCCTTGCACACATTCTATGCTCAACATTCGGTAAAATTGTTTTTATTGCATGTAGAAGATCTTGAACAACAATATAAAATAAAAATAAGATATGAATGTGAAGCCACTACCATTTCTAAGTTATAAATCTGAACCAAGAAGTTATAGAAACCACTTCCATTTTTCAGTAGACTCAACATCAATCACCCCAAACAATAGGAAACATTTGATTATTTTCATCCTTTCCAACAATTGTCCTTTCATATTCCCTTTAAGAATCATCCATCTAGTCTTATTATTGGTCTATAACCTTCAATCTAACCTCTTTTACAAATATTGAAAAAAAATAGCACCTTGCAAAGATCTTTTTGCCTTTATCACTAGTTCTCATTCTAATTGCCCACGTCATACCTAGGTTCTTAATCTCCATCTCTTCTCTGTACCCTAAGAGTTTAACAAATTCCTCCACATAACACCCATGTATGCATCATTTTGATGACATTTGCTTTTGCTCTCTTACAACTGTTAAAAGCTCACATCCACATCTAACTCCTTCCTTAATAAAGCCTTTAATTGAACAATCTTGATATTTTATTGTAAGTTAATCCTATCCTTCTAGTGACTTGCAACCCATTTTGATATGATGAGCTTGTTGACGTTTATCTTTATACAACTGTGCTTCGCTACATATCTCTTCATGACAAAACTAATGTCATTTCTCCCTAAACTTGCAAAAAGTAACCAAGGGAACTGTGATCTATATATCAATCTTGCTCGAGATTATTCAGTTTTTTATATATTTCATACTCAAACTCTTTACAATGGAGTATTTAATCGCAACCACCTTAAATTCTTTTACATCTTTAAACTTCAAACCTACATCCTAAGCAAAAATATTAGAAATTGGATCATAATATAGTGTTTTACATTTACCTCTTCTTTATGCATTATTACCATCTTCATCTAAACCTGTATAGTTTTAAGCTGGGCCATCACTTTCAATATACTAGTTATCTTTTTCAGAAACAAGATCCTCTTGGTTATGTTCATGCCCTTTTTCACTTTCATGATTTTGAACATCATTATTCACAACCTTTTTATTTCTTTTCTTGGACTTCCTCTCTTTATATGTTGATGTGACAGCTTAGAGCTTATCATCATCGCTTTCACTTTCATATTCCAAATCCGTTACCAGATCACTATCACTATCATCATTTTTAATTGAAGCATTATGCACATCCTCATTAGGCATATTTTAATTAGCAGAAGCATTAGGCACATCATCAACAGAAGCATTAGGCACATCTTCTTCATTACACATATCATGCTCAATATTCACATCATCATACACAATATTAATACCATCATGCTTAGTAGTAACATCTCATGCTCATAATTTTCAAATTCAGGCTCTGAATTCAAAACATCAACTTTATCATCATACACATTATTCAAAACTTTATGCTCAACATACATGTCTTCAATAGGCACACTTATATCATCATTATAATTTAATAATACAATATTTTTCTTTAATGTTTATTCTAGCATCTATAGTACTTATTCCAAAAACAAGCAATCCATCCTCTATGTAATGATTATCTTCTTCCTTAACATTTGTTGGACCTATGTTATCGTCATCATCATCTACATTATTTGCTTTTTATGCTTTCTCTTCTTTATACTCACCTTCAAAATAAACCTCCACTCTTCTATGCTTTTCAACAATATAAATCAAATCATATTTTTTAATCATCTATACTCTCATTCAACCCTCCTTTTTCATGTTTATTTAGTTGCCTATAATACACTTTATCCAATCTATCATACCAATTATACTTAGCAATCCCCTTGATACTAAACCAACATAACTTGTCTAAGTCAATCCCTTCAACTAATAATTTACTACAACCATTGTATTGACATGAATTATGTCTATCAATATCTCCCCATAATGAAACATAGTTCCTTTTTTGGGTTTACAAAACAAATTCTCAAATTTTGCTTAATTTTGCAATTATAGCTCAAACTTTAAAAAATGACAATAAAATGCTTAAACTTTTAACCTTTTCAATTCTAGCTCGACATTAGTGTCTCCATTACGTTTTCTGACCTAAATCAAATTACACACCCCTGATAACCTCGCGCTTTAATTTTAGTTTTTTTCTTTATTTTCAATTTGTTCTCTTAATGCCCTTACCCTTTGATTTTCATACTGCGTAACCCTAATATCTCACACTGAGGGCATTGAGAGAACAAACTAAAAATGAAGAGCTTGCTGGTGCAGTAAACTATCATGTGAGAGTAATTTAAGGCATCGAAAGAACAAATAGAAAACAAAAGTCTGAGAGAACAAACAGATAATAAAGGAAGGTTGCATAAATTGGTTTAGGAATTTAATTTTTAACAACAACGTCATTTCATTAATCTTCATTTATTTTGTTAATTTTGGATAGCATATATTAATAGTTAGGGTTTCTAATGTTGTGCTAACATTGAAAAAAATTGAAAGTTTGAGCATTTTATTGCTACTTTTTGAAGTTCGGGCTATAATTGCAAAATTGAGTAAAGTTTGAATTTTTTTATAATTAACCCTTCCTTTTGCAATGTGATTTCAAATTCTAATAAAACAAGAATTAAATGAGCAATAAGTTATTCTCACTAATTATGCAGGAAATCCCTAAATTAATAAGAAAAACATTCATTCAAATTAAAAGTTTCAATTTATGTAGGAAGTGTAGCCCTAAAAACTAAAAAAATCGTTAACTTATCTCACTATGGACCAATTTATGTCTATTGTCATGAAGGAGTTCCTCCTACTCCTCTATCATGAATATCTTGTCTTCCTACACTCCTTAGTTGCCAACGTCTTTGTGAATACCTATTTATGTATTAAATCATCAAATTAATAATAGCTGGTTCTATACAAATTGAAATTTCCAATTTAAGCAAAAATTGAAACCTTATAAATTAGGGAAATCACTAATTTACGTTTCTATGGACCAATTAACCACACCATACCAACGAGAATCTCCTTCCTACTCCTATGTCTTGAAGATATCCCCTCTAATCCTCTACGACCAATTTCTTCTTCTACCCTTAGTTCCATCTTCCTCCTAGACTCTCTATCTTTTTTTTTTCCCTTTTTCTTACTATCATAACTATAAGTTCACGCTTAAGGGTTATAAAGTCTTCTTATAAAATGCAAGTGTTTGGTACCAATGTCCATATTTAGAAAGTCTTATAAAATGCTAGCATTTGGTACTAATTTCTTTCTTCAATTGGGAGGTCACTCTTACAAGGCTCTTTGCTACTTTGCGTTTAAACACTCACTCAGTTAAACAAATTTGTTGTATTTGTTGGATAATAATGTAAATACAAACAAACAGATCACCACAACTTGACATGTTGCCATAAGGGTGGAGCGTGTTGCACAAATTAAATCTCTGAGTGAAGTAAGGATTAAAAGAGAAAATTTTGGAAAGTTTAATGTTACTTTGATTATTAAAAAATTGCGGGACTTTTTGCATCTCACATTTAAGTTGGACGACCAATTTGAACTTCTTTTTTCCTAAAATTAAATACTATAACTCTAGGTGTATTAATTGGAACGGTTTCTTTTTCTTTTAACGTTTGCAATAAAAATTGTCTTTGTTAATATGGTTCCCCGATTATGGTGACTTGTTGCTTTGATCCTGTTCGAGATTTACTCTCTGTAACTTTTATTACGATAGATATATATTAGTGTTTGCTGTAATAGTTTTTTTTAATACATAGGTAGCCAGCACTGGCTAATTGACAACTGTACCCCTAAAAGAAGTGGACTACTCAAACAGAGTCACTGTCAAAGAAAACTTCCCATCTGTCCCTCGTAATGAGTGAGTGTGCCTCGTTTCTCCTTTGCGGTGGGAACGATGAGGTCGACTCTTCATTTACGCCACCGAATTATGGGGAATGTGGGTGCTGTGCTGAGCACTGAAGATGACTGGCCGATTGGCAGTGTAAGTGTATGGGGTGCCCACCTTCCTAGTGCGTGGAGGAGTATGCAGAATCGCTAGAGATGATAGGAAGAACATCTGATGGAGGATTGTGGAGAAGAGCCAGATCGTATGTCTAGTATTGGAAGCCCAATTTTGCAATACGATTCACCGCCTCATTTGCTTCCCTCCTCGTATGGGTGACAACGATGTGCGACCATTTTTTCAGTTCCCACTTGATTCTTCGAACGAGAGGTAAGCCTGCACCTTGCCATGAACCTTCATGTGCCAGTAAATTGATAACCTCTTTATTGTCTGATTCAATGACTAGTTTACGCACACCGATCAA
>JANZXP010000001.1:14931280-14949720 GCA_027576715.1 Erythroxylum flavicans
TATTCTAATTCCTCTGATTAACACACTTGGACCCGTTTCTCTGGTCCGACCCGTTCTCTGGAAACGGGATGTTACATGGACCTCAGTAACCTCTTGTGTCTCCAAAGATAGGATCGCTTAAACATAAATAACATGCATAAGAGTTCTTTACTAATTTGCTACTATTCTATGCATGGCTAGAAAATGCTCTTGTATGTCTCTTCTCTAGGATCTATGATTATGAGTATACTTGGATTGAAACTTGAGGGATTCTGTCAAAAGACTACTTGTTTTTTGTCTTAATCACAAATGATATGAGACATTTCATAATTGCCATATGAAATTGACATGTACCTCATGTGGTAAGCTCCTAAGAAGGATAGATTGTTGATGGCAAGAATTACACTTTCTTCATTGGAAAACAGGAAGCAACTTATGCTCGTCTACTTTAAAGGATTAATGGGAGATAAATTCTGCCTCCTCATTCTTATTATATGAGTATATAACAAATCTAATATTGTTGTTGAAAACATTACTAAATATCATGGATTAGCATGACTTTATCGTTTGGATTATTTTTCTTTTTTTATCTTTAAGATGATTTTATCTATTTTTTCAGATTAGGGTGTAGTTATCCATGCTTAAGAATAAGGAATGTATTTGAGTTTTTGTTAAACTCTATCTCTAGACTCTAGCTTTATTTAAATAGCTCTATAATGGAAGTTTAAAATTATCCTCTGTATAACTTCTTGTCTCCAATTTTATAAAATAAATTTCTGATCTAAGAACAACAAATTGGTATCATAGCTTGTATCTTGAGGGATCTATGAGTTGAATGAAACCATAATAGATATTAACACAACATCCGCACGACTATTGCACCACCAGTTTTTGATGGTGACAACTATGAAGCATGGGCTATCATGATGACTATTCAGCTTAAAGCTTTGGAACTTTAAGAGGCCATATAAGACGACTATGAAGTGTTTCAATTATCTGAAAATCCTAAAATGGCACAATTGAAGAATCACAAAGAGAGAAAGATAAAGAAGTACAAGGGAAAAGCTTGTCTTTTTTTAGTTGTGTTAAGTTTTATTGTCATAAGAATTATGAATCTACAATCTGTTAAAGATATTTGGGATTATCTCAAATCTGAATATCAAGGAAGTGAAAGAACCAAAGGTATGCAAGTGTTCAACTTGATTAGGGAATTTGAGATGCAAAGTATGAAGGAGATAGAAATTATAAAAGGTTATGGTGACAAGTTGCTAAGCATTGTTAATAAGGTACAACTTCTTAGCAAGGATTTTCCTAATGAAAGAATTGTGTAGAAAATTCTTGTAACTGTACCTAAAAAATATAAATCTAAAATATATTCATTAGAAGAATCTAAAGATTTGTCAAGCATCTCTTCAAGAGAATTAGTAAATGCTTTGTAAGCATTATAGCAAAGAAGAATGATGAGACAAGAGGAGGCAGTATAAGGTGCTTTTCGTATAAAAGCACAAAACCTAAGAGGAGGCAAAGACAAGAAGAATAATAAAGGGATAAGCAATAAAAACCTGAATGCTACAACAAGTAGCAAGATGAGGTTTTTCCACCTTATCCATATTACAAAAAGACAAATCACTCTCAAAGAAAATGTTGGTAGAGGCCTGATGTCAAGTGCAGAAAGTGTAGTAATATGGGGCATATGGAATGGATTTGTAGGTCTTAACCTGATGAGGTAAAGATGTCCATAGAGCAAAACCACGAGGAGCAACTCTTTGTGACAATATGCTTTACTACAAGCAATAGTTCCAGTGATTCTTAGCTGATAGATAGAGACTGCAAATGACTATAATCTCTTTAAAGAGCTTAATAAAACCATTGTTTCCAAGGTGAAAATTGGAAATAGTTATTTTATCTCAGTCAAGGGAAAAGGACCAAAATCCACTTAGTGTTGCATAATTTATTGGACCTGGGTCTCGATTTGGACATAAAATTTTAATAATAATTTACAAAACAAAATAAAATTGATACATTCATGGTGGGACCTTTAACTAATAATAAGAATAAATAACACAAAAGATTCAAATCATTTAACGTACGGGCGTGAGAGAAAATTCTTACACCCATGAAATTCAAGAAATTTCAGCTCTACAAAAGTCGCGTACCCTCACTTCAAACTACCATAACTTTCAAATCACAAATCTAAAAATTTCAAACTTTATGTTGTTTGAAAGCTAAGAAAAAGATCTACAACTTTCATGAAGAATTTTTGTCAAATTTAGCCGAGATAAGTGCAGTTTATTCCTCAAAGTTTCTGACTACATGTTTAACCCATAATCATTCATCTGCTAACAACATGTATATGTATATACATATATACAAAACCAGTAACTTCAACACAAAAACCTGAAATCCAAATTTTAATTTCATACATTCCACTTCTGTATAAACAATTTTACTTAATGATAATCCATTCCAAAAACTATTACACAAACCACATTAACATTTGACAAAACATAACATCTTGCACAATTATATGAAAGTGTCTAGAACTTTTCTTTCAACTTTCATAATAGAGTTTCTGCACCCCTCCATATTATAAATCCCAAAAACTACATAAATAACAAAATGTAAAACACCATCATGGATGCTCATGCTTGAAATGAATCTAAGTGCCAATAATTTCTTAACTACCTAGATAAGTTACAAATGACAAAAATCTTTGGAGTCTGCCGAAGTTTTGCAAAGATTATTACTGATTTGCTTTTTCTTCACCTGAGAAGTGGAAAAATAGTGCGGTGAGCTAGGAAGCTCAGTGGCTAATACATTTATAGTCAATGATAATGAACCACACACAAGCAATATATATATATATATATATATATATATCATTTACTAAACTTAACAATCACATTTAAAATTTAAGACTTTCATACATATTTGAACACATCACCACATAATCCAACACGTATTTTTCATTCAATTATCACAAAATATCATTCAAGTATTTTCCATATCCAATAATTTAGGATGCAATGCACAAACAAAATAGCTCGAGGGTTCCGTGGAGCAAAGCGGAGAAACTTAATTTTACACCGTGAACAAAACAAATCCACTTTTTGGATCTCGTATGCCACATTGGCAGTCGGGAGAAGGCTTTATGTCGACATGCACGTTATTACAAAATGGTTCCACTCTTGCCTAATCATAATCAATTTTCATGCTCAATTCAATCAATCCAAAATTCATATTCTCATGCTTTTCTTCTTTCCATTTAAATCAAACTGCCATGATACAAATCCAAGGCATAGCATGATCATACTCACAATTCAATCATATCAAAATGTCATACATCTTTCAATGCATAACATAGAACACATTATAATGCATTTTCCATATCAAAGCAATTCACAAGTTGGCAATTTAAGCATATACACACACATAGGCACATTGCCCATTTACACAATAACCATAAATATTTTACCCACATTCACAATGAGTCAAGACAAACGTTTATACATTTTTCCCACATTCACAATGAGTTAAGACAAATGTTTATACATTTTTCCCACATTCACAATGAATGAAAACAAACATTTATAGTATTCATACACACAAATATTTTTCTTCATCATCACAAAACTAGAAACAAATTACCCACCTATTTTACTTGATACTTCCAAAATCAAGCTTGCTCTTCTCCTTGCTTTTGACTTCAACTAGCTTGATTCCCTTCATCCACACATATATATATTCATTTAATCAATATACACAAATAAACTTTCCTTAAACCTAGCTATCCATAAATGAACTTAAGCTTAATCTATTCTTGAAATCTAACTCAAAGAACTAAGATCTAACTAAAGTTATAAGAATCTAAGAAGATAAAGCTCTTGTTCTTCTTCTTCTTCTCTCTCTCTCTTCATTTTCATCACATAAAACCTACTTTCTCTACTACTTTAATCTATCAAAACAAAAAGAATAGATAAAAAATACCTAAAAAAAATCACCTAAACTTTTCCTTCTTCCTCTTTCTCTTTTTTCTTTTTTTCCTTCTTCTTCCCTTTCTTTCTCCTTCTCTCCTTCTTGTCTCTTCCACAACACTCTCTCTTTTTCTTTTAGTTTCCTTCCCCCTCACAACTCCTCTCTTCTTTGTCTTATTTTTTTTTAATACATAGGTAGCCAGCACTGGCTAATTGACAACTGTACCCCTAAGAGAAGTGGACTAGTCAAACAGAGGCATTGTCAAAGAAAACTTCCCATCTGTCCCTCGTAGTGAGTGAGTGTGCCTCGTTTCTTCTTTGGGGTGGGAACGATGAGGTCGATGCTTCATTTACGCCGCCGAATTGTGGGCAATATGGGTGCTGCACTGAGCACGGAAGATGACTGGCCGATTGGCAGTGTAAGCGTATGTGGTGTCCACCTTCCTGTTGCGTGGAGGAGTGTGCAGTATCACGAGAGATGATAGGAAGAACAGCTGATGGAGGATTGTGGAGAAGAGCCAGATCGTATGTTTGGTTTTGGAAGCCCAATTTTGCAATACGATCCGCTGCCTCATTTGCTTCCCTCCTCGTATGGGTGACAACTATGTACGACCATTTTTCCAGTTCCCACTTGATTCTTCGAACGAGAGGTAAGCCTGCACCTTGCCATGAACCTTCATGTGCCAGTAGATTGATAGCCTCTTTATTGTCTGATTCAATGACTAGTTTACGCACACCGAACGACCATGCTAGGGATACGCCCAGATAAATTCCCCAGAGTTCAGATTGAAGTGGGGTGCATTTGCCTAGCCTCTTGTTGAATCCTATGACTCAGTTGCCTTTGTCGTCGCGAAGTATTCCACCGACTACTCCAACGTCGACTAACCTGCAAACGGCCCCGTCGCTATTCAGTTTAAAGAAGTCAGGAGGTGGTCGTTCCCAGGTGAGGCTCGGTATAACTGCGGTCGTGTTGATGCAATGATTCGTTGAAGTTCCTTTGGATTGTTGAATTTGGTTGAAGCTCCAACTTGTCTCCTTAACGGCTACTGTGATTTTGTATTACAGGTGGGTGTAATTGTTAGGCATCGCATTTAAGATTTCATCGTTCCTATTCAGCCATAGGTGCCAGCAGGTAATGGCATACCACATTCGCCATTCCGTATTTTCCTGTAAGAAAGAAAGTTGAAGATTTGTTAGAATCCAATTGTCTAGATTTGTTTCCTCCCAAAACAGTGTTGGTAAGTCTCCCAAAACAGTGTTGCTGTAATAGTTGAATGCTGAAATAATTATTGTTTTCTTCTCATACATCTGCTGACTAAGTGGTTTGTTTAGACCTTTGAAGTTCTCCAGCAACTTAGTTAACCAGGTGCTTTTGGTTTTCTTGTCATTGCTTTCAGAGGTGCAGACATCATAAATGATGTGGAAGCCATAAACCTATACTAGGAACTTTGTTTTTTCTTCCAAAGCTAAACACGACAATTAGTAGAACCCGGTCGATATCACCTAAAAACTCGAGAATGGTTGTAGTTATTTCATTAATTTATCTAAAATCACCAAGAAAACTACAATTGTCCAACTATGATTTTACGATTATTAGATGTCTTGATATTTGTTTTATCTTTCAAATGTTCATTTCGGTCTTTTTAGACCTCAAGATATTACATGATGCACAATGGGTTGATCATTAAACCCCTACCTCTAAACACCATTCTTTTGGCTTATACTTATCAATCTTTCATTCACAACAAACTTGAAAAAGAAAAAAGGAAAAAAAAGAAAAGGAAAAAGATGAAAAGAAAAATAAAAAGAAACTTAAAAACTTGACCTTTGCTTGAAAGAATTGAAGTCTCAATGATCATTAAATTCTAAAAATGTTAAGCACTATAATTATGGTTTAAGTGTTAGAACATTGAACTAGTAATATTAATTGGAAAAAAATGCTTTAAGGATTAGGTATAAGAAAATTAATTGAAAAAAATATGCTTAAAAAAAGGAATTTGAAGGATTAGCATAGAAGACTTATCGCTAAAAATTGTACTCTTCTTAGCACATGGTGGTGGAGACTAAGATGAACACCCTATTTAAACTCTGGTGTGCCAAATATGGCTGAGATGTCATTATTTTAAGAATGGAAGTCGTTGCCTATTGTAAATGTTATTAATAACATTAGTCAACTAGCCTATAGTGAAATCACCTGTGAGTTTTTTTGACCTGTTAACTTATAATGGATTGCTTGAAAATGCAGAGCAAATTTCCAGGGATGCTTGGATTGGTAACAACAGTTTATGTGACTATTTTAAAAGTTATATTTGTTCTCTTCATCTTTTAACCAAGACGCAAGTGCTTTTAAACTGTAAGAAGTTACCAACGGCACTATCTCTTGGAAACTCGAAAGTCTTTTCACTTGGAAAAAGGCTCAGCATGCTCTTCATTTGAACTTTATTGGCAACACTTCTCTTCTCCATAAAAGAGACGATAAATTGATTGAAAATTATACCAAATTTGGTTTATTAACTTCTCGCCAATTCAAAGAAGCTTTGCTAAAAAGCTATTCACACTTTTCATCGCTCTTTGAGTAAATGTTAGTTTATATCCTACGATTATAAGTTTTGTAGTATAATTATTCAAAAAATATTTTGTCTTATACATATTTTTTAAGCAATGATGTATAAATAAAGTATATAAGATGAATATACATTACAAATAAAATTATTATGAGATCATAATTATGAGATTCATATTTTATTTATGTATTATCTCTATATTATTCTTGATCATTTTATTGAGACTATACATTAGTAGAGTATAAAGTCTAATACATGTTAAGTTTCTTTCTTATAAAGGAAATAGTTAATCTTATAAACTAAAATACGTTGATAGTTAAACAAATGTGTGGATGCTTGTTAGCGAACAAATTCATTAAACTAAATCGATATGAGAATTTCATTTATTACATTATTTATATTTCTAGGAAAAGTTTTGTTATGATAATTGTATAAGCAATCATTTGTATTTAGATCTTTAAAGTACCTCATATAGAGATTATTATGTTCTGATGCTACTTGTGATATATCATAGTCAATGATAACTTAATTGGTAATTATTGGATCTAACGTGAACTATAAAAAAGTAGTTGAATAATCAACATATGATTGATCACTTGAAAGTGATCAAGGAGGCTTCAAAGTTTAAATATGAGGTATTTAATATATAAAGATCAATACGAGACATTAGATTTTATTTGGGACTAATTGATATTTAATTAGAATTAATTAAGATTCTAAATAAAGTTTAATTAAAATTAAATTTATATTTTAACTAAATTACTAAAAGTTCCAAGTCCTATTATAAATAAACATAGGATCTAAAGGAGCTAGTACTTACCTCTTTCTACACCACTTATAGAGTTCTCTTAATCAATTCTTATTAATATTGTTAGAGGTCAAATACTTTTATGACCATGATAGTGTCAATGAACCAATTTCAAATTTTGGTTTTAAAAAAGATGGCCCATCATTGGTAACATTATTATCTGCACAATTCAAGAATTATTTGATAATGGGAGATTGCTCTCTGAGATAACTAACACCCACATATGTCTTATTCCAAAAATTCTTAATCCTTTGTCCTTAACTATTTTCTTAATCCTTCGTCCCTAACTGATTTTCTAATGATCTTATAATGTAGTATAATTTACAAAGTCATTTATAAACTCCTTACTATTAGGCTTAAGCATGTTTTGAGCTTTATTATCAACCCCTATCAAGGTGCTTTCATCCAAGGTCCAAGGGAGATCAATTGCTAATAACATTCTTATTGCTCAAAATTTTTTTATGAATTACTATATAGACGGGGCTATCAAAAGTTATGCTTTTAGGGGTGGACTTTTATATGGTTTTTGACTCAATGAGTTGGAGCTTTATGACCTTCATATTGAAGGCTTAGGGATTCTACCACCTGTGCGAGGAATTCTTATCACTAGTTTTCCTGTTACAGATGACCCACTTCTCCTATGTAGAGCAAACTATGAATCGATTTCACTAGTAAAAGAAGTTTTGAAGGACTTAAAGTTCCTATCTAGTCTATAAATTAATCATAACAAGAGAAATTTTTTCCTCTTAAAAGGCTGTGAAGGAATAGTTTACTTTATAAGGAACATGTTTTGTTCTAATCAGGGATAACTCCCCTTCAAGTGCTTCAGAATTCTTATCACCAAAAAAACTCTCCTTTAGGAATTGTATCCCTTTGATAAAATCCTTACAAAAGAAGTTAAGGAATTGGTCCAATCAAGCTCTTTCTTTCATTAGTAATTTTTATAGCTTATTAACTTTAAGCTCAATCATAGAAAATTCTACTGGCTATTCCACTTACATATTCTAGTTGAAATCATCAAAATACTAAAAAGGTTGATGAGGAACTTTTAATGAAAATGTAACGAACTCAACCCAATCAATGCTGAAGTTAAATGTTCTAAGTTATGTTGTCCTAAAAGCCAAAAAAGGTTACAAATCAAATCCTTATGAGCCATATTGTTATACTGATTAAAAGAATCTAAAGAATCATAGACAATAAAGAATTGATATAAATAAGATGGATCTATGCTTACTATACTACTTTAAGGATGCTGTTTTGTGGAATGTTCAACCTAAATGGAACGCCTATAGTGAGAAATGGCAAGAAGGTATATTTTTGGTTTGATAATTAACATGATTTGGGATATGTTTTCTTATTTCCAAACAATAATTCAATTAAAACATCCTTCCTCGATTCAATAAAAATAGAAGTGCTTGTTAATACTTCCAAACAATAATTTAATTAAAACATCCTTCCCTAATTCAGTAGAAGTGTTTGTTAATGGGGATAATTGGCATTAGCCTTTACATGGCTCTAGAAGATTCTCTATAATAAGGGAACTTTTACTAGTTTTGTCCCTTTATCAAGGTAGAGATGACCATTAGATGTGGCTTAAACATAAGTCATAATCTTTCAATAACAAATCTTGTTTGAAAATTTTTGTTCCTCTATGCCGAAAATGACCTGGTATAAACTTATGTGGCAAGACCTCAACAATCCAAAAATATCTTTCATCCTTTGATTAGCTATCTCGAAGAAGTTAAGATTTAAGGGTAGGATAAAATTTAACATTCAAGATAAATTATATATTTTATGCAACATAGAAGATGAGTCTATAGAGCGATAAATTATATATTTTATGCAACTAAGAAGATGAGTCCGTAGAGCATTTGTACTTCAAATCCTTTTGTTTTTTGTTATATGCCTTAGCATTTTCTCCTAGAACTTTTAAATGCATAATTATGAAAATGTTTCTTAGGAAGATATAATCGAATGGTTAACTAAAATATAAGTTTGGATTAAGGAGGATCTCAAACCGCTCAAATTTAACATTTAAAATAAACTGTGTTTTATGCAACTTAGAAGATGAGTCTATAGAACATATGTACTTTAGGTTCCCTTTTGCTATTTTCGTCGACACTTTCTCCTATAGCTCTTTAGTGTGCAATGTGACAAGGTTTTATGGGACAAGATCGTCAAATAGTTAACTAAAACTCAAGGTTGGATTAAAGACGATCTCAAACTATTCAGAATATAATTTAACTACCTCTTATATGCTATCTAAGCTTAAAGAACTTTAGGGATATTCAGAAGGATTAAATAACAGGATTTAGTTTTTTTAAGAATACTTTGAATTGGATAGGGAGTTGATGATACTAGGATTCAGAGATAATATTATTAGTCAAAGATTAACTATAGCTTGGCAGTTGGCATAGTGATATTCTAAAAGTTGTTTGCAAACATATAAAAAGACTACATGGTTAATCTTGTTGTAAGTCAAGTGCTGACATCACGTGAATTATTTTGTCATTAATCTGATCTAGATTTATTAGGATTCATGTTCCAGAAGATCACAAGATCTTAGCTGAGTATATGATCTATTAGTTATCCAGTCACCTTGTTTAGTTCTTTTTTTTTTAAGTTAAAAGAAATTTCATTGAATGGCCTAAAGGCCTACCATGCTAATACAAGGTTGCTATAATTATATGGGACATGAATCTAAGTAGAGGATTAGCCTCTCAATAGAACAAAGCTAGTATTAATGCTAGAGTAATCAAGATAGAAGTTACAATAGGTCATAATTACATTTCATAGAGAAGCTTAAACTATTGGTTGCTTGATTAGAAATCAGTATCTCCCTAATCCAAAAGAAATTCCTATTTATCACTATATACTTTGTCATTATGTACATCTCTGAAGATCCCTTGATTTCTTTCAAACCAAATTGAGTAAACTGATTAAGTAAGTATTGGACTTGGGCACTTCTTATCATCCCCAATTATTTTTTAAAATATTTTCAGCCCAAATTAATATGTTATCCCAATCAAATATGTGTAGTTTATGGTTTTAGGTTGTAACTTACAAAGAAAACATACTTGGTCAATGTTTCCCTTCAATCTATCATTGGTTTTGAGTCTTCCTCTAACTGCCAGCCAAGTTACAAATGACACCTTAGGCACTAGAGATTTCCATACTATGTTATACTAGGAAGTATCAAATGTTGAGGTCTTAATGCTTTCAACAAGAAGAGTTGGAGAAATCCCCATTTGCACTAAAAGACAAGACTAATCTATCCTTATTCAGGGAGTTAGGCATGTACCTTGGGAGAATAACTAGAAATTTGTCAGCCCCTCTACTTGAAATGATCTATTCATTATTAATAATTATGCAAGATACCTTGGATTGGATTGGCCATCTTCTCGGTAGATTGAGCATATCATCTCTTTTAATCAAACAGTTAGGGTAGATCATTTATCAAACTACATCTGAGAGTCCTCCACATTACCAATATGCACTTCAATGAGAGGGTAAATATTTGCCTATGCCTTAGAAAATTTATGAAAGGCCAGGAGGATTCAGTTTTTCCCACCAACTGCCAAAAATTGAGGTTATTTAAGTAATAAGCATGCATCTATTTGCTACAAAAGGTCTCCCTATCATTTAGAAGCTTCCAAATCTTCTTAGAAATAATCTTGGTTTGGACTAGCTAGAATAAAGTGAATCCTAGCCCTTCCTCTTATTTTCTTTAGCATAGGTAATACCATTTCATCTTAGCGCCCTTGTATACTTTAGTTTTTCCAAAACAAAGGAAATTCTTCATACATCTTTCAATTTATTTTATGACCTTCCTTGGTACAACTATGTATGAACTCTAATGTAAATGAAGGTTACTAAGAACTGATAAAATGAGTTGAACTCTCCCAGCTTGGGAGAGAAATTTGTTCTCCTATGCAATCCTGATAATTTAGTTTCTTAGAAGATATGGGTACCCAAATTACTTAAATGGGAGGTTTTGAATACTCAGACTAAAAATGTTCTTCAGTCTCTCAGAGTTAGTGACATCCTAAAAGAAATACATCCTGCTTTTCTGATAGTTAATTTCCAAAGTAACCAGTTTACAAAACTCCATAAAGGATATGTGCAATATTATTAGAGATTTTGAATCTGTAGCACAAAACATCATTAAGGCATCCGCAAAACTGAGGTGAGTAAGGTGTAAAGATTCACAGTTGTGATGGTAAGAAAAAACTGAACTTCCCTCAATGTTAGAGCTGATAATTCTGTTAAGGATTTCCACAGATATAGCAAAAATATATGAGAATAAGGGATCACCTTGCTTTATCCCTTTTGAGCCTTTGAAAAACCTGATGAGGGAAACATTTAAAGAATGCTATATGAGCATGTTGAGATGCACTCTTAGATCTAAGAAACAAATTTTAGGGAAAACCAAACTACTTTAAGCTGCTATTAATGAAGCTCCAGTCGAAAGTATCAAATGCCTTTGAGATATCAATTTTAATGGCACATCCTCTTATTGCTTTCTTTGAGTTATAGTCTTTTATAGGCTTTTGCACTAGAAGGATGTTCTCTGAGATTTTTTTTCCATGTATAAATACACTTTATGAATGATTCACCAAGGACTTGAGAGGTATCTTTTGTCTGTTAGCTAATAATTTAGCTATCAGCTTATAAACTGTGTTTGTGTTGTAGCTAGACACAAGTCTAAAATAATTTAATTAGATAGCAAGAGGAACTTTATGTATAAGACAGATATGGGTTACATTTAACCCCTTTCAACATTCTCCTTTCTTGAAGGAACTCCTGCACCACATCAGTTAGAGATTGCTAGTGATATTCCAAGAACATTGAAAGAAAAACAACATTGTAACCATCTAGTCCTGCTGTTTTCTTTGGGTTGAGAGAGAAGAATGTCTCTTTGGTCTCTTGATTTGTAGCTTGTCGTTGTAATGAACCCAGATTGGATACTAAAAGAGGCCCAATCACCTCTACAGGTCTTGTAGATAAATCTTACTGGTATTGTTTAATGCCAGTAAGTCTATATAGTAATTGGTAACTAAATTTTCAATCAAAGATGCATCAAATATCAACTGTTCGTTGTTGTGAAGCAGACAATGAACCTTATTAGAATTCTGTTAAGCCAAGATGGAATTGTAGAAGTACCTTAAGTTGGAATCCCCCCTTTTAACCATAGGTTCCTTTCCTTCTACATCAGCATTGAATTAATTATGTTTTGCCATTGCTTTAATATATTCCTATAGTTTCTTATTTTCCTTAATTTTGAATTTTTGATTATGTAGGGAGAGGTATGAAGCCCTTTCCTCTCACTAAGATCTTCCTTAGCTTTTTATATTCTTCTTTTTGTTAACATTTCTATTTTGAGTTTAGTCGTTAATACATATAGCTTCTTCATCATCTGGAAAGATTTGTATCCTTGGATATCACGATTTAATGTATCACTGACTAGCTCCTTAAAAGCATCCTTGTTAGTTAGGAATTTCAAATTTTTGAATGGGCATTGATCTTCTTTATGGTGAAAAGATTACTAACCTCTATGAAGGCTTTATCTGAGCAAAATACGGGTCCAAATAGTGGATGAGAGTGTGGAAGGGAGTTAATCCATCTTTGATTAGCTAATACCCTATCAAGTTTCTTTTTGATCAAGGACCCATCTTTTTGCTTATTACTCCAGATGAATAGATTGCCTGAGTATCTCAAATCAGTAACCTCCATTCTTGCCATTGTTGTTTCTAACTCACTGCCCATCTTAGAGAGATTAATTCTATCACCCTATGCCTCAGAAGGAGATAGGACACAATTAAAATCCCCAACTAAAATCCAGGGATTAACCATCATGTTTCTTGTAGTTCCTAAGTCATCCCATAACTTAACTCTTTGGAACTCAAAATTGGAAGCATATATGATTGTCACTTCAAATAATAGGGCAGAATTTCAGTTTTGCAAAGAAGAAGAACTTATTGATCTGAAGACTTTTATACAGATACTTTAACTTTCTCCTTGTTAAAAACATATATTATCCTTTAATTGAAATGATGTAGATGACTGGAGCCATACTCCCAATTTTTACTTAGAAATTTCATTAAATCCTAGAATTTGTAAGCCTTTATCCTAGTCTTAAGCTTCCCTACTAGGAGAGGTTATTTACTCCAAATAATATCCCTTATCATCTGTTTTTTATTGTGTTCATTCATGCCCCTAAAATACCAGAAGTATCATTAAGGATAGTTTCAACCTCATTGTCAGGACCAGTGTTCTCATTTGATGCTTTAAGATCTGTCTTTGGATTTGTAGAATGTCCATTAGCCACTAACTAAATACTTTAAGTATCCTCCATCTCACCAGACTCAATTTCTGAAATAACTTCATGTGATGGAGCTAGAGATTCCTCAATATCCATTATCTCAATATATAGCCCATAAGTAAATTTCTTTCCTGTCGGTTTCTATTCCCTTTTTCCCAGCTAAGGTTTATAAGTATAGATAAGTTGGATTTATATTTTGACTAGTTCCCCATCCAAATCCAGCTTCATAACATTCAACAGTTCAGGTAATTCCTCTTTCAGATTTACCTCAATGCATATTCTGGCAAAACATATTTTCTCCATCTTCTCTGTGACTGAGTTAAACGCTAATGTATTTCTCACAAAGCTCGTAAAGAAGGTCAATCCATTTAGAGTGTAGTACTCTAGTGGGATATTGCGAAAGTTAATCCATATGAGTATAGTCTCCTCTCTCAACCTATCGAGCTCCAGCCAAGGTATTCATCTTTGAACAAACTTAGGTTGACCCCCAATGTGTCAGGGCCAGCTTCCATCACCTTGTTCAAGGATTCTCCATCTGAAAAATAAAATAGAAAAGTGTCCTTAGTCAAAAGAACCTTGGTGAGGTCTTTGCTACCCCACCTGACATAATCCCAATTTTGTATATGCGGGAAGCCTGGTCTTTTGTCAAGAAAATAATCCACCATCGTGTTATTTCAATGCTTGGCTTCCTCTTGGAGTAACTCCATAAGTGGAGAAACAATACCGTTGCTGACAGTTGATGGAAAGTAAAAAACCGTAGGGTTAGTAGTTTCGTAAACTTTTCAATTTTACGTGGTCATCTCTGGCACAAATAAAAACAAAATCAATCAAATGCAAAATAACAAATGGCACCAAAAATTTGGTAATGCATTTCGACACTCCTTGTCTATGTCTGTGGGGCTCTCACCTAGATTGATACTTTCACTGAAGTACAATAGATTTACCCAAAGTTTTACTGAGTCGACACTATTCAACTCTTGACACTATCTCTCAACCTCACTTCCCGTGAAAGATTTTCACACTCAATAACACGACCGACTCATGTTAACCTCAACAGAGGATTTTTCTCTACCACTCTTAATGAAAGACAATTAATAAAATAACTCAAGTGACTAATCAACTAAGAAAAGAACAACAATACACTTGAAATAAAAGAGTCTTCCCTATTATCAGCTTCCCAAAATATATCTGAATAATTGTCGACCAGCTGAAATAATCAGTGCCAGCTCCAGAGTCAAACTACAGTTGCTCAGTTAATAAGTGATACCCAGCAGAATATATACGCAATGCCAAATTCTCCTAGTCAAAAACTACTCCGATAGATGAAGGTTCATTGCAAGTGATTTCCAAAATAACTACTGCAGAAACATGACTCTTCTAAGACTAACATCACACACACATGTATACGCATGAGCAAGAATCCTACCAGTCGTGTGTTAATCCAACATCCAATATTAAACATAAAAACCAACGACAAACCACGCATCCACCAAATCAGACACGCATACTACACCAAACATAAGCCGTAGGTCCTTTTCTCACCCATTAACACTAAAACATCATATCTTTTATTGAAGTTCGCTTAATTCACTAACGAAATTTTACAGCAATGCCCTTCTTCCACTTCATTCACGTAAGAACAATTTCATTCACACTCAAACTTTCGGCTATGCCCTTTTTGCCACTAAAATAACTCAATTCAAAACAAAATTTCCAACAATCTCCTTCATCAAATTTACATCTATGCAAGAGAGAGTTCTACACAATCTAGAACATTATCCAACTAGTTCTTTTGAAATCAAGATAATAAGAAATATGGCAATTTAAAAAAATATACCAAAATAAAATAAATAGATATATTCAACATATATCTAACGGAAAGTGTTTGGGCTTCACTCTCTAAGATTCAGTAGCAACCACCCTACTCCATATTCTCTCAGGTTTTGCATTCCTAGCCTCTTAGAGAGAAGGGAAATGGCTTCCCTCCAAGTCTGAGGGATTATCTCCATGTAAGCCTTCCTTGGATGCCTCCATAATTTCCCTCAAAATAGTAGTTTACCAGTTTATCCAACATTACCTTGCTAAAATAGGAAAGGCGCCAATATAACTTCGAAGTCGCCCTCCAATTGTCCTCTCTAATAGCCATCCAATCAGCCTCTTTCTCTTCTTCAATGCTGGAAAGTTACTGTTTACATCACTATAATCTACAGTGCAACGTGGAGATCCTCGTTACACCTCTCCACTATCACCTCTCTCTCTCTCTCTCTCTCTCGCACAGAGTTTCGCTCCTGTTCAAGGTGTTTATTACCAGTCGCTCTCACTCTTTTCAATCGCATATCTTTATCTATCGATCTGCATATTTATTTTTGTCAGCATATTTTTGTTGTTAAATATTTATTACTGTTAATTCTTGTTTTCTTAAGAACTCACTTTCTCGTTCCAGTGGAGTGGTTTTTCGACTTGGCTGGTTTGTCGTTGTATTCATCTTGTACTTTTAGAGTCAAAAGAATAGTTACAAGAGGTTTTTCAAACCAGAAGAGATCTTTATCTATCAATATTTTTAACTTCAAATTTTCCTGATCCCATTTTCTGGTATTGGTTTTAATACATTCTTCACTTAAAAGGAAAAGAGAAAAAAATAATGAAGCTGGCTACCTCAAAAAAATAATGAAGCTGGCTACCTCCGTTTATATTACCACCAACTTATGAATATTCAATACGTTGGAATTGCAAGGATTAATGGTGATTTTTGCCTGGGCATTATGAATGATTGTCCTCTTTCTTTTTGTTCTCAACCAATACATTCTGGACTTTTCGTGCAGACCTTTGTGGATTTTGTATAGGCAGTATGGATGATAGTCCAAACCTGGACTTTAAGTTACGTGGTTTCTGCATCTCAATTTAGAGCAGATGCTGTGACTTTTCTGTTCCTTTTTTGCAGATTTGCTAGTTAAGTGGCAACTTAATTGTTGTACTACTCTTGGTTTAAAGAAAAAGGAAAAGCTTTATAATAGAGTTATGTTACAAATGAAGTTGGAATTCTACTTTTGAGTCTACAATCCTCAATGACCCTTGGATACCCTCAAAAGCAATTAGGCATATGCTTTAAAGTTGTTATCACGATACATTAGAATTCGGCTAACATTACAGGACCTAAATATTATAATAAATTATATTTTAAAATTTTGGAATTTTACTATATTATGTATATTTTTAAATTATATTAATTAAAATTTTATATTTGTTATAAGTAAAGATTATTGTTTATTCATGTTAACAATAATTTGTTAGTTTACTGTTTATTCTTTGTTACTATTCCTAGGATGAGCTTGATAATTATACATATATATGGATTATAATTAATTAAAATATTTTTGAATTTAATTGTTGACAATAGAATTGTTACAAAGGTATTCGCCGACGACCACAGGACAAGTACGGACCAACCGAAAAGGCACTCGGCTCTGGTTGGGCATGTTTTACTTTTACATCGCCGTAGTAAGTTGTTAAAGCATATGATACTGCAACTTTTGGATCTTGAGGAAGCAAAGCAATTATGAAATTTCCTCTCGAAATTGGGATTGTAATGTTTCAGTTTTTATTGAATCGGTTGTTTCAGAGACTGATCGCTCTGAGATAAGGAAGATTGAAGACACACAGAGTTTGCAGGGTAACAAGGCGGTAAAGACAGAGAGTTCGTTGTCCCAAACCCATGTGAAGGTAGTGAAGGGGCAGAGTTCTTAATTGGAAAGTGACGTTAAGGCAGCAACGGAGCTGTTGATGAGTTTTGGGATTATGAGGATAAGACGATACCAAGCATACCCCCTTTATCTTCGTTATCTCCACAAACCCATGACAACAATGGGATTTACTACAAGACTGAAGATTCCGTAGCATATTAAAATTGAGCTTTTAGTAGACCTTATATATATTATTTGTTTTGGATTGTTAAAAAAATAACTTCGGAAACAACAAGAAACCTATCGAGAAACAAAGTTGCCGCATTCCTTTGTTCCAGAATTTCACCTGCGTGACTCACAGGCTACAAGTGTTTCTGGCATTCTTACGTACGTAATTTTTGCCAGTCCGCACTGCAAGTAAAGGCTTTGGCCCCATCTATCAAGACTAACAATCTTTAAGCGCAAGAAACAAGCTGGCCAATCATGTAAACTTTTATGGATCGATGAACAAATAAAGACAAACTTGAATCCATTACGGCGTAATGTTTGTGATCACCATTTATTCCCTCTCTTTCTCTGGCTACCGTGAATTAGTTTCTGCGATGGTTCAGAAACTCTTATGTTTTCACTCTTTTCAAAACGTTGTCATATATCAGAAACATATAACTCCCCTTTATCTATGTTTCTGTTGGAACTTAAAGAAGAGAGAGAAAGGATCTTGGACCTATTTGAGCCCAACTCATTAAGATCCAATAACTATGATCTTGGGCTTTTTCTATTAGACTCAAATCCGTAAGTGACATGGGCCACTAAAATATCTTACAATCTCCCACTTGGCTCATTTTACGACTTGATGATTCAACAATCAAACTTTAAATGTACACAATACATTGAATCAATCAAATCATCCTTATGTGAGTTAAGATGATAGGAACATGACGGTCACAGGTTATACAATATAATTCCTTCCATGTATCACATAATCAACTCAACTCATATAACGTTAAGTGGGTAATTCTGTAATTTGTTATCTCACAGAAACAATTATTGTATACAACATAATATGGATAACAAGTAAGTGAGCAAAAACAAATATGACTGTAATTGAATTCA
>JANZXP010000001.1:14961414-14994380 GCA_027576715.1 Erythroxylum flavicans
TTGGTCATTTACTTTGTATTACAGATATTATTATTTACAATGTAACGTTTTTATTATTAATTAAGATATTTTAATTTTTATTCATTAATCAAAATTTTTATTTAATTATTTATATCTAATTAAATATATATTATTCATAAAATTTTTAGATGGTTATAATCTAAATATAATGGAAATATATATTTAAAAAATTAATAAAAATTGTACCGACGGAAATATACACAATGTCCATCGGTAATTGCCTATATAATATACCGACGGAAAGTAAAATACTTTCCGTCGGTAATAGATCAAAATTTACCGACAGATAAGACGTTATTGTCGGTAACTTTACCGACCGTATTAGAAACATTCCGATACTAAATTTACATACGAGTGATCAACTTACCGTCGCTAAATTTTGCGACAGAAAATGCCTGACGGTCGGTAACTTTTCAATTGAAAGTACTGACGGTTTATTTTTATTCCGTCGGTAATTTTACCGATGGTAAACAAACTTTCTGTCGGTAAGTTTAGCTACGGCCGAATCTCTAACATTTTTGGCCGTCGGTTTATTCCATCGATAATATTAGATATCGACGGAATATTTGTCATTTCCGTCGATATTTTCCATCCCTAATTCACTATTTTCCGTCCCTAATTCATCTTAACCTATTTATTCACACTTTAAATGTCATGCCTAAAAAATCTAATAAAAATACAACGAGAATCGACAATCATAAAACAAAGTTTCACAAGCCAATAATAAAAATGATATTTTAATAATCCTTTTGAAATTAAGAGTCATAAATTTAACACCCTTATGTAAAAGATTCACTCAGATTGTTTAGGGTGAAAGGAATATTAACCAAGGTTTTAAAAACCGGACCGGACCGGCCAATCCGACCGAAAAAAGTCTGAATCGGTCAGTGGTTCGGTTCGGTTTTAATAAAAAACCTGTGAGTATGAAACCGGCCGGTTTGTTAGAGAATCGGCCGGTTTTCATTGAGCCGGTTTTCAACGAACCAGTTTTCATTGAACCGGCAGCTTCTTCCTGGTACTCTCGCTTTTGGTCCTCAACTTGCACACCAAAAACGTGAGATTTGATGAACCATTATCCGACACCCATTTCTGACCATCGGAATCAGTGAGATTCGATGATTATCGGTCGGTACATAGTTGGCAGCAAAGCTCATAATTTGAGATCAATTTCAAGGTCACTAGCAGAACAGACGACGAAGAAATGGCTACGCCGCGGCATATTTTTAACTCAATCCGTTGCCATCATTATCAGCTCCAAGAAATGAAGGCCGATCAATGAGGATCCAGACTTCAAACCAACGAAAGAGGAAGCCCCAGTGACATTATTAACAGACCCAAATTTGAAAAAAAAAATCCTATGCGGCACCAATTTCGCATTTGCAACAAAAGAAAAATAGGAAGACAAAAGATACAGGATTTGGCAAGCTTGTAAGGGTTGCCAGCTTTATCAAAGAGATCGGCGGCATTCTCGTACTTGGAACCAAATAATTCCCAACCGCTAAGCTTCTTCTCTGCTTTCTTCTCAAATTCCTCTGCTCGACCTAACTGATCTCTCATTTCTTTTCTGTCTCTGATTCTATAAGGTCTAAGCAACAGTAGCGTGAGGGCAAATATTATACAAGGGAGAAGCAAAAAATTAACGGAAAAGCTCCTCTCTCCGCTTGCCTTGGTTTTTAGTTTTAGTTTGATAAACTTTTCCTTCTTCCTTCAAAAACACTAAATAGTAAATAGCATATTTATTTTAAATAAATATATATATAATAATAGATATTGGTATATTTTTTATTTCAATAAAATATTTTATTTTTACGTAATCTTACAAGTTTTACTTCTTATTTATTATATACTGATTTTATAGCGGTTCACTATCGGTTGAACCTCTAAACCTTAAACCTTTCTTTCCACCGGTTCAATGTCCGGTCCGGTTTTTAAAGCATTGATATTAACCATAAACTTGCTAACTTAACATATCTCTTCCACTATAAACTAACTTAGAGGTACAGATTAAAAGGTCTTTACATAAACAAGTAATAAGGTTTAGGTGGGTATGGTAAAGGATAGGTTAGGGTTAATCATCATAAAGGATATTGTTTAAACAAGATCATAAAAAGATTTGATTCAACTAACTCAAATCTCAATATAGAATGTTAATAAGGTGTAAATCACATCAAGTATCTTATCTTTCTCTTTCTTATAATTTAAACACATCAAAACACTTTTTAATGTGTTTATAAGGAGAATATAAGAAACATTTATGATGAACAAATAAGAAGATATAACTTGAAATATATAAGTCGATACCTTTCTTCATTCTTAATACTTCTTTATTTAATTAAATTCTTATATAATCGAGTAAATATACTCCTTCAAGGTGCAAAAATATTAGGCTAATAACAAAATTGATAATCATCTTTTAACATCATTAAAGCAATCCAAAGAAAAGGCTATGACTCAAAATTGGTTACATCTAAGGAATAAAAATAAGGTATGGTAAAACTAAAGAAAAGAACTCAATAAAAGTGTAATTTAGGTAGAACTCAATAAAAGTGTAATCTAGGTACCTTTTTCATCTCAATGCCTCTAATTTAAAGATGTGAACTTAATATGCATATCAAAAGCAAGTTTTATAATCATTTAATTATGCATGATTTTCACATGGCAAATGAAAATAAAGTATGATATAATGATGATAATTGATCTTAGGTTCAAAACCTTACAATTTAAGTTCATGTGTGAAAAATTATGAACTTTTTCATCCAAATCAATAATTAAAATATTCATTCATAACAAAGCAAATAAAAATCTATCTAATCATGCTTTCATCCTTTCATATTCTAAGTTAATTCAGTGATTCAAATCAATGCTTCAAATTTGTTTGAGTCACTATTAAATTCATAAAAAAAATCACTATATGATACAACACCACCTTCGCTGACTTATTCGCGGAGAAGACATGCCAACATTCCACAACCTTTAGAATAATAATTTGTTGGTTGTGGTTATATCCATATTTTTAGGTCTTGCTATCTTAACAACGTTGAAAATACAAATTTGTTAATTGTGGTTACATCTATAATTTTAGGTTTTGTTATCCCTATTTTTATGTTTCGTTATTTTAACTTGTTTCAAATAATATTAGGGTATTATAAATATCCCACTTAGGCTTAATAATTAGCAAATTATAATTTTATAATTGCAACTAATGCTAGGAATCATTCTACTCTATACGATCACACTTGTTATGAATAATAATTATTGAGATTCTTGCATGTACTATTTCCAGCTCTTCCTACTCTTTTCTTACTATTATTCACTGTTGCCATTGGTACTTATCATTTAAGTATCCAGGCCTAGTTGATCACTAGGGTGTAAACATGTTCCACTGTGTCAACCAATGATATGGTACCTACCAAAACCCTAGATTTCATCTTTTAATAATTATCTGTTATCACCTCCAAATTATGCTCGACTAATATTTTAACAGTGAAAGTAGCAACACCCAACGTTTAATCCAATAATCTTCAAAATGTTGGTACCATTGAAAGAGATCCAAAATGAAGCAAGACTCCATGTAAGGAAGATAACAATGTGAATAATCCTTGGTGGCTTAAAAATCCTACAAACAAACCTCACACTAAAATGGAGTTGCCAAAATTTGAAGACAGAGACCCTTGAAGCTAGAGTCTTAAGATAGAAATTATTTTTATTATTATCAAACACTGGATGACTTAAAGGTTAACATTACAGTGATGTATTTATGAGGGGATGCATTAGAATTATTTTATTTGATTAACAGTGAATGCATTCTCTTGTATTAGGAATTAGTCAAGGTATTCAAGAAAACTATGTTATTTCTAAATTTCTAAATCTTGGTGAACACTTTTGTGCCATTAAAAGGATGGCATAAGTAAAAAATTAGCCTCAACATTGATTATGGGTGATTTTATTAGTAGGTTGAAGGAAGAATTAAATCTAATGTTAATATTAATAAGCCCTAGAGTGTATATAAGGCTTGTAGTCTAGCTTTGGAGTATGAAACTAAGGCTTAATCAATTCATAGGTCTAACAAAACAAATTAAGCTCTAATGGGTCAACGTAATCACCCTTCTAGCATAGAGAATCGTATCCAGCCTACCCTAAATTTTCAAATTTGTAAGTCATTTCTTCATCATAGAGTGCATCCACATCTTACTCAAATGCCTGTAATTTTTGAACCTATCTGTTATTCCTATAAATGACCAAATATGGGATGTAAAGAGGTAAAGTTGAAGAGATAAATGGTTATGCTTCAAGTGTAAAAAACATTTACCCCTAGTTATCTCTACAAATATCCAACTTTTACAATAATAGAGCTTATAGATGATGAAAAAAGAGTAAAGCAAGTTAAGGAACCTTTACATAAAACACTCATAGAGGATTTTACAGAAATCTCTTTGCATTTCATCTTAGGGAAAATTACAAGCACCATTATAAAAGTACAAGGCATTCTTATAAGTCAAAAGATAATGATTCTAATTGATACTAATTTTACTTATAATTTTGTATTTGAATAAGTGGTAAAGGAACTCAATCTCTCAACTCAAACCATACCTTCTTTTGGTGTGCAAAATGGAAACAGAGATGTCATTCGATGTGACCAAATAAGTTTTCATGTAGTGGTTGAGTTACCTAGGTCACTAATCACATAATATTACTACCCATTTCCCACTAAAGGTGCCAATTTGATATTGGGTATTGCATAGATTGCTTCTCATAACACATTCTACGCTAATTGGAATGAGATGTTTCTAAATTTTATAATAAATGGAAAAAAATACATGCTTTAGGGAATGCCTCATAAACCATCAGCAGAAGCTTCCTTCCAATGCCTGGCCAAAGAACCTAAACCCATAGACAGAAAAAATTCAACATCTATACCTTTAAGAACTTCATTAATTTGCTTCAATCTTTGAAGAACCCGATACAATGTCACCCTTCTATAATCACTCCATATATTTTACTACCAAATTCTGACCCACCAAACTTTAGACCTTATAAATACCCACACTTATAGAATCTTGAGATTGAAAAATGAATGGAAGAATTCATGCATACAGGATATATGCATCCCATTTAGAGTCAATTTGTAAGCCCTACACCCTTTGCTAAGAAGAAAGGCAATTAATGGCAATATATATGGACTATCAGAGATTAAATCAAATCATAATTGCTAAAAAAAAGCCAATTCCTAATCCCAATGAACTTCTTAATTAATTATATAAAGTAGTTGTCTTCTCAAATTTTGATTTATGGTTTGGATGCAATCAAGTATGAATTCATCATGCAAAAGTTCAAAAAACAACATTTTATATACACTTCAGGCACTATGAATTCATTGTAATTCCATTTGTCCTTACTAATGCCACCATCCACTTTTCAATAAGCTATAGGTGACCTCTTCAAGCCTCATTTATATAAATTCATCATATTTTTCTTTAATGACATTCTAATGTTTATTGAGGATATCTAACAACATTAAATGCATTTACAAACAATGTTCTTATATAACCATCAATTCTATACAAAGGCCTCTAAATTCCTTCTTGATCAACCATAAATTTCCTTCTTAGGACATGTTATATCTATTAAAGGTGTACAGGTGGAGCTAGAGAAGATCCAATCTATTATAACTTGGCATATCCCATCCAATGTCAAATAATTATGTGGGATTTTAAGACTCAAAACTATTATCGTTGTTTTGTTAAAAATTATAGGTTTATTGCTAGACCATTGATATAACTCACTAAAAAGAACGAATTTAATCAATCTCAAGCAATATAGGAGGACTTCTAAAATCTTAAAAGAGCACTTACCACCACTCCAGTTTTGCAGTTACAAAATTTCAACAATACATTTAAAATGGAATATGATGCTTCTTCTGGTGGGATATATGCCATTATTCTACAGGAAGGTCACCAAATTGTACATTTTAATAAAGGTGTTTCATTCTTTATTGTTAATAATCTTCTTATGATAAGGAATTGCTTGCTTTAGTGTTAGCTTTACCAAAATGAAGACATTATTTATTAGGAAAACATTTTTTATGAAAATTGACTAAAGCATCCTCAAAATCTTATTGGATCAACACCTTACTACTTATGAACAATGGCACCTTCTCATCAAATTTCCAACATTAGATTTTTCTATTGTATATAATAAAGGTGTAAAAAATATGGGCACAGATGCTCTTTCTAGACATCCCTAGCAAGCTGAATTATTATCATTGGTTATCCTTTTTCTATAGATTTTTTTGGATTTATAGGACATATTTCCTTACAACTTATGTACAAGGGACTTCATGGATGATTTGTCCAAAATCTCATCTGCCCATCCAATTTTCCACATAGCAGATCAAAGGTTTTATTATAAAGACTACTTGGTTATCCAAAATCTTCCTTCTCCTAAGGAAAGTTATTGATTAAATCTCATAACTATTGGCCTCGGGTCTTAAATCCTATATCGTGGCGACAAGGCTCCAAAAATTGAGGTATTTTTAAAATAAAATAATTATAAATAAAATTAAGATCAAAATAAAAAGAATTTAATTCCTTAGTGGGAGCAAGAACAAATACACAAAAAATTAAAATAAAGAGCCTAGAATAAATTGTACATGAAAAATAAATTGGATTGGGCGTTAAACGAATAATTAGCAAATGAATTAACAAATGAAAAACAAAATGTAGAAAAGGAAAAGTCACGAGCATGAGTTTTCATTTCTCACATCCGTGAAGTAGGGTAGTCACGATCGTGCCTCACTTTTGATGAACAGGGGTGAAATTTCAAGGTTCGTCGCAATCATGCTTAAGCACGATCACGACTTTCCAATCGCACATACCAATTTTAAATCATCATAACTTTCTACTCCGAAGTCTAAAAATTACAAAATTTACGCCATTAGAAATCTAAAAGAAAGATCTACAACTTTCGTGAGGACACCTTTGTTATTCCTTAAAGTTTCAGGTCACATTTAATCCCTTTTCTCCCTTTTTTTTCGATCATCTGTTAATATATCTATTCTTAGACAATATCACAAAACCCGCCTCCAATAATCATAAACCATACATACAAAACTCCCATTAAAAATATTGCTTCAGATAAGTCTATCCAATGGCCCTTTAACAACTAACAGTTCCATTCCCAATCAAAATATAACAATTTAATAAAAAAAGAATTTGAACATGAACAAAGAAATTCTTCAACTCTTACTATCATTCACTTCTCAAAATAAAATAGAGTAGGTACATTACTCTAATTACAAACAAAAGCCACATCAGTAGCCTTGATGCTCATGCCTAACATGTTTATAAAGCTATAAAAAATAATCCAAACTAACTTAGTTACAAATGAAATATTTCTTGGAGATTTGCAGAAGTTTTTGCTAGGTTCACTGATTTGCTATTTCTTCACCTAAGGAATGGAAAATTTGTGGAGTGAGCTAGGAAGCTCAGTCGCTAATACACTTATAGCTATTGGTGATGAACAACAAACACACACAACAATCAATATATATATACGAATTCAGTTCACATAACACATACTTAAAATTTCAGTCATATAAATTATATTAAATATCTTTGTGTTCAATCATTATCATGAAACATTTAATCGTATATCATGCTCAACAAATTTCAAAGAATGCACAGACAATATGGCTCGAGAGAATCCCATTAAACAAATGGCGAAACCGAAGTTTCTATCATGAACAGAATGAGTCCATTTTCAGAGATTATATGCCACAAGTGGGCAGCCAGGAGAAGGCTTTTGGTTAATGTGCACGTGAAGAAAGAAATGGTATCTCTCTTGCCCACATAGTTAGATTTTCTGGTGCATACTTATTTCATAACATATTCATATTTTCATGCTTCTTAAAGTTTTTGTTTTTCAACAATACAAAAGCAGTAAAATTCTTACATAACAATCATGATATTACATTCACATAATATTTTTCATACATTTACAATGAGTAAAAGCAATCATTTAACTACACATACTAACAAATAATTTCAGTTCATCATCATAAAAACTATAAACATATTACCCACCTCTTTACTTATAAATACAAGCTCAAAACTTATCTTTCCTCTTGTTCTTGCCTTTGACTTTCTGGTTCCCTTCAAACAACTGTATTTTTCATTCCATTAACATACTCGAATAAAGCTTTTATAAGCTTAAATATTTATGAATGTGCTTAAACTTAATATATTCTTGATTTATCTAACTAGAAAAACTAAGATCTAGTCAAAGTTTATGAAAATCTAAAAAAACATCAATCTCTTGTTCCTCTTCTTTCATCTTTATTTCAGCTTATAAAAACCTAGTTTCTTTACTTTCTTCTTTTATCAAAACAAGAAAAGAAGATAGAGGTTACCAAACACGTAGCCGAATCTTCTTCTTTTACTTCTTATCTTCTTTTTCTTTCTTTTCTTCTTCTCTTTTTTTGTTTCGGTTTCTGCTTCTCTGCTTCTATTTCTTTCTACATTTTTCTTCTCTTTTTCTTTCTTTCTTCCTTACTATACACGACTCTCCTCTCTTCTTTCTCTAGTTTCTTCTAGGTTCTTCTTTTCTTTCTTTCTTAACCTTACGAACACGTCTCTTTCTTTCTTACTATTATTTTATTTTTCTAGCACTTTACTCACACACCTTCATTTGTTCTTCTCTTATTAGTCTAAAAAAACTACTCTAATCTTTCAAACTTTCCCTTCCATATTTAATCTAATGCCTTCTAATTTGTTGACTTAATTCTAACACTTCCATTTAATCCATACAACTATATGAAATCAAAAATATATAATAATATTCATAAATTCCATAAATTTCTATATTCAAAAATTCTGATTTTTACTCATGACTAAACACTAACAAATTCCCATTTAATAATTCTAACTTCCAAGAAAAGTTCGGGGTCCAACAGTTCTCCCCCTTAAATAATTTCGTCCTCGAAATTCTTACCTGAGTGATCGAACAAATAGGGGTAATGCTATCTTATGTTTTGTTCAGTTTCCCAAGTAGCTTCTTCACTCAAATGATTTCTTCCAAATGACAATATCCAACCTTAAAGAATTCCGCTGGATATAGTTGCTTATTCAATTACCCTACTATCTTAATTGGTTCCTCAATATATCTCAAATCCCTCACAATTTCACTACCCTTTTTACCGAACTGTAACGTCAAGGCGATACAATACTCTCAAAGCACTTTTATCTTTTATTTACTATTCCATATCTCTTCAACATTGATCTACTTAATTCTTATGTTTTTCTTGAGTCACGCAGATTCTACTACAAATCAATTTTCACGTCATATTCAATTATTTGCTTGCATTTATGATATATAATCACTTTCACATTTCAATTTTATCAAACCTAAGTTCATTTAACAATAACAACGTCGTCTCTAATTCATGAAGCTAATAATATAGGTAGGCTACTTTACATTAAACAAAAATCATGCACTTTGTATAGCATATTGAACTTCTTATTCCTGGATCCTATTTCTAACTAACTCCAATAGTTACTTTTGATTTGTTTAATAGTCATCCATTCCCATAAATGAAATATTTAATTCATGCGATATGATTTGATAAAACATCTATATCACAAGAAGTTTTCTCACCTCAGTCATCTACACTATTTCCATAATCTTTATCAATCAACTATATTCTTCAATGCTATTTCAGCCATTTTAATACCTCAATAAAATCAATTTCAACTGTTTACGATATTTCAATAAATTCAATTAATGTCACATTTTACATGATTAGCATAATAGAAAGATATTTTCAACAAATCATCAATTAATATCTCACCCTAATGATACTTCCATCGCAATTGATTTTGAATACCCTCTAAATATTCTACGACTATTCAAAGTTACTTCTGTATAATAGTTACCTTTTTAACATAACCACCTAATCCCATACTTCCAGTGCATTACTCTAATTCATCTCATAATTTTAACTATAGGGATCATAAACTACTTCCTATACCATATCCAAATATAGATTTCATATATGCTCAATCACATTATCCGCCAATGTAACCACATTACCGAATATGTACTCATAATAACTGATTAACATAACCTTGAGAACTTCTACATATATCATTATCGTTTATTTCATCTTCCATAGATACGTTCTTAATAAATTCAGGATTATAGATACTTAAGAATTTGAAATTTTGATCTCAAATCCATTAACTCAATCTTATACTAGATCATAACCCTTATCACAATAATTAATAATCATTTTAAATTCCAAGTTCAACCCTTCAATTCCACTTTGCTTGTACACTTTAAATCTTGTCATTTCTACCTATGTCTATCTTTCTTTCTCAGTCAATTCGTAAAAATATATTCACATCCTTATCAATTCAAGTACATATCCACAACAAAATTCTGTTACCATATTTGCTGACATAACAACAAATACTGAATCTATGTCTAGCATATCGGACTACGTAGTATTTCTTATCTCTAGATATCTTCATTTTCTTACACTCTGACAAATCACCATTCTTCTTATTGTTTCTAATAGCTCAAACTCTTAACGAAAGCCCATACGTGTGACCCATGCGGTTGCAATTACTGGGATTCTATACTCATCAATGTCCTTCTCTAATAGTGGGGAATTAGGTGTAGCAGATCCTTGTAAAAATTCCTTGTGTTCTTCCATGAGGTGGCATTTTACTCCTTTAATCTAAACACTATCCTTAATCTTACTTTTCATTTTAATCTTATTTTCCTACATGTATGCATGATATGCATGTCACTTAATGCAATCAATAAATTCAATAAAGCAAACAAATAATTTAACAATACAAACATTTTATCACTCATCATATATTTTATAGTATAACATATTCTAAGCCTAAGAATCCTTAGAAACTGTGGGCTCTGATACTAAAAATGTTGGCCCCGAGTCTCGGTTCCTATTTTATGGCAACAAAGGGCTAAAAATTGGGGTATTTTTAAAATAAAAATAATTATATATAAAATTAATATTAAAATAAAAGAATTTAATTCCTTAGTGGGAGCAAGAATAAATATACAAACAATTAAAATAAAATAAACATAAAAATAATTTGGATTGGGCGTTAAATGAATAATTAGCAAATGAATTAACGAATTAAAAACAAAATGCAAAAAAGGAAAAGTCACAAGCGTGAGTTTTCATTTCTCACGCCCGTGGGGCGAAATTTCAAGATTCGTCACGATCGTGCTTACTTTCAATGAACAGTCGTGAAAAATGAAGTTTACAAGCACGATCGCGACTTTCTTGAGAAATTGGGATTGTCGCGATTGTGCTTGTGCACGATTGCGACATCCCTGTCGCTCACACCCACTTTAAATTCATAACTTTCAATCTAGAAATTCAAAAATTATAAACTTTATGTCGTTAGAAAGCTAAGATAAAGATCTACAACTTTCATGAGACACCTTAGTCCAATTGTACCTAGATCAATACAGTTTATTCGTTGAAATTTCAAAACACATTTTATCCCCTTTTTCCTCTTTTCTTTCTATCATCTATCAATATATATTCTTACACAACATCACAAGACCCGACTGCAACAATCATAAACCTTGTATACAAAACTCCCATTAAAACAATTGCTTTAGAAAAATCTATTCAAAAGCCGTTGAACAACTAACAATTTTATTCCCATCACAACAACACTAACTGAAAGAAATTTTCTGCACATATACAAAGAAGTTCATCAACCCTTCTTTCATTCATTTCTCCAGAAACAAAGTTTCATTTCACGAATATTACAAGGTTCACACATAACATCAATTACATATTGAGAGTCAAACCAGTAGTATAATCCAAAAATATAACATTGATGCTCATGCCTAACATGCTTATAAAGTTACCAAAAATGGTCCAAACTAACTTAGGTACAAATGAAATATTTCTTGGAGATTTGCTGAAGTTTTTGCAAGGTTCACTAATATGCGATTTCGTCACCTAAGGAATGGAAAAATTGTGGGGTGAGCTAAGAAGCTCAGTGGCTAATATGCTTATAGCTATTGGTGACGAACCACACACACATACAACAATCAAACAATTATATATTCATATATACGAATTCAATTCATAGAACACATGCTTAAAATTTTAGTCACATTAATATTATCAAATATCTTTGTTTTCAATCATTATTATGAAACATTTGATCATATAACATGCTCAGCAAATTTCAATGAATGCATAGACAATATGACTCGAGAGAATCCTATAAAACAGAATGGTGAAACTGAAGTTTACACCATGAACATAATGAGTCCATTTTTTGGAGCTCGTATGTCGTAAGCGGGCAACCAGGAGAAGACTTTTGGTCAACATGCACGTAACAAACGAAATGGTATCTTTTTTGCCCACGTAAGTAGATTTTCAAATGCATACATATTTCATAACATATTCATATTTTCATGCTTCTTAAATTTTCTGTTTTGCATCAATACTAAAAATGTAGTTTCTTTCAAAGTAAACATGATAACAAATTCATAGGACATTTTTTCCCACATTCACAACGAATAAAAGCAAGCATTTAAGTACATATATAAACAAATAATTTCAGCTCATCATCACAAAAACTATAAACATATTGCCCACCTCTTACTTACAAATCTAAGCTCAAAACTTGTCTCTACTCTTCTTCTTGCCTTTGACTTTCTTGTTCTCTTCAAACAACCATATTTTTCATTCAAACAACATAAACTACTAAAACTTCCATAAATCTCTACTATCTAAAAATGAGCTTAGACTTATTCTACTCTTGATTTATCTAACTAGAAGAACTAAAATCTAGTTAAGGTTCATAAAAATCTAAAATCATAAATCTCTTATTCATCTTCTTTCTCTCTTTATTTCAGCTCATAAAAACCTAGTTTCTCTACTTTCTTCTTCTTTCAAGACAAGAAAAGAAGATAGAGGTTACCAAAAACTCAGCTGAATCTTCTTCTTCTACTTCTTTTCTCCTTTTTCTTTCTTTCCTTCTTTTCTTTTCTGATTCATTTTTCTGCTTCTCTTTTTCTACTCCTTTCTGTGTTTCTCCTTCTCTCTTTTTCTTTCTTATTTTACATAACTCTCTCTCTCTCTTTTTCCTAACCTCTCAAACATGTCTCTCCCTGGCATGACTCTCTTCTCTAGTTTCCTCTAGGTTCTTCTACGATTTCTCTCTCTCTCTCTCTTTCTTACACGAACACGTCTCTTTCTTTCTTATTCTTATTTTATTTTTCCAGCACTTCACTCATGCACCTTCATTTGTTCTTCTCTTATTAATCTAAAAAACCACTTTAATCTTCCAAACTTACCCTTCCATTTTTAATCTAATTCCTTCTAACCCCTTGACTTAATTCTAACACTTCCATTTAATCCACGCAACCATATGTAATAAAAAATATTCATAAATAAACTCTATAAATTTTTATATTCAAAAATTCTAATTTTTACTCATGACTAAATGCCTACAAATTCTCATTTAATAATTCTAACTTCTTCGAGGTCCAACAATTAAGATATATTAAGGATAATAAAGATGAAAGCTAACCTAAAAAAATTCTTTTATGATTGTAAAGTTCTTATGACTTAGAATGTGGTGATTCTCCAATCATTAAGGTGGAATTGGTTAGGATTGAGTTATCTAATTGTTAAATTATATAGTAGCATAGGTTGGTTTCAATTTAAAGAGGAAATGGTCAAAGACTTGTAAAAACTTAGGGGAAAGGAAGGATCTAATGATATGTAAAGTAAAGATTAAATATTCTGTAAGATTAATATGGATACTACCGTAATGATTATTATATCTTACTGTAGCCACTTTTTTAAATAACAGTTTTGCATAAATGAGTAATGTTGATAGATCTTGGATGTATGGACGATTAACACCCAATGGTTTCCATAATCCTGAGTTTGTTAAGGGAGTTGAAGCTTTTATTTACTATACATATTCTCAAACTGCATATATGGATAGTCCAAAGATCAAATGTTCATCTAAAAAGTGCAAACATATTCGTTTCCTTCCTACTGATAAGGTGAATCTCTATTTTTTAAGAAAATTGTTTGCTCCAAATTATTTTGAGTGGACATGACATCGGATTAATTTGTAGCACTTTAAGGGGTAATAAAGTAAACTCATTAATAAATGTGGATGGGTTTGAAGGACTGGATTTATAACAAATAATATGGATACAACTGAAAATTTTTTCATCCAAATGGTTTATGATGTAGGTAGTTATACCTTTCAGACAAATATAGAAAATCTCAAAGAAGAATCAAACTTGCATGCAAAAATGTTTTTTGATTTATTAAAATCAACCGACCAAGAATTATGGCCAAATTGAAAGATCATGACTCAATTATCTTCAATTGCTCGAATATTGAACATAAAGTCTGAAGGGTATTTTTTTATATCGAAGTTTTGATAAAATTCTTGCTTGGTATAATGAATCATTACCTCCTGATCATACAATGGTTGATAATTTTTATAATATGAAGAAACTTATTAGGGGTCTTGATTTTCCAGTTGAAAAAATTGATTGTTGCAAATTGGGATGTATGTTATTTTGGAGAGATGATGTAGAATTACAAGAGTACAAATTTTGTGGTCAATTTAGGTTCAAACCTATAAAGCATACTATAAAACAAAAATTAGTACCTTGGAAGTGGATGTATTATTTTCCGCCAACTTTAAGACTTCAAAGACTATATGCCTATGATATTATTCCATCTCACATGAGATGGCATCATGAATGTGAATAAGAAGATGGAATAATGAGTCATCTGTCGGATAAACTCGCATGTAAAAATTTCAATAACACTTGTTATGAGTTTGCAACTGAAAGTCAAAATGTTAGGCTAGGATTGTCGACAGATGGATTCTAACCTTTTGGTCAATCCGACCAATAGTATTCATCATGGTCAATCATAATTACTCTTTATAATTTGCTTCCATGGATGTGTATGAATGAGGCATATATATTCTTGATGTTGATTGTGCCAAGGCCTAGGAATTCAAAGCATATAAAATTAATGTATTCTTATCGTTGGCAAATTCGCTTGTTGACGGAAAACCTTTACATTCCGTCGGTAATTTTCGTTGCTAAACACCCATTTTCTTGTATTGTTGTAAGTATCAAAACTTTACACTTATATTTTGATTTTTGTATTCTGATGTATGAAATTTGATTTCAATGTAATTTGATGCATGAAATTTAAAATGAAAATATATTTGCATTATGAAGAATAAAAATGTTATAAATGTTTGATGCCATTAATGGCTGTGTTTTTGAGTTAAATTTTTTTGTCTAACAGAGGTAAATATCATAAAAATTGAGGAAATTATGTTGAAATTTTTGTAAATTGTAGTTCACTTATTTTAATTTATTCTGATGCAGGGAAAGTCTATAGGTAGGAAGCCTACACCACGCCAACTCTTTTTACATACTCAAACCAAGAAGATGATGTGACCTTCGTTAACACTAGTTGCAGATAATTTCATGTATGTAAAATCTATACTTTAATATTAATTCTTAAAAAGTATCACTTATTAACACAAACAATTATAATGATAGGACCAAATGCAAGAAAGAATTGAACTATAGTCTCATAACTCTGAAATTGTTTATAAGATTTAGGCATATCTTGATGTAGTGGGTGGTAGGGACCGCCGTGGAAAGATTTTCGGCTTAGATTCATTTGCAAACACATGTTATTCGCAATCCTCCACATCCACTATAGTTGGATCTAGTAAGCGGTCCGCATCAAATGAGAGAGTCCTTCAGCTTGAGAGCACAACAAAGAGGCTAATGGAGTGCATAACTCAGCTCCATAATGAGGTGGATGAGTCGAAAGGTAGAGAGAGGACCTCATCGCAACATTCAGAGCATCCGCCTTCACCACTTGCATAGCTTTGGGATAAGTGAATGTATTTGATAGTCTGCTACCCTTAAGTTTTTATATAAATTCTTAATTTACAATTATTTTCAAGACACTTATTCGTATACATTATAAATTTTTATTGTACCATTCAGGATAATGTTTATTTTACATTTATCAATCAATGTTATATTATTTACAGAAATTAAATGTAAAAAATCATAAGATTATCAACAAAAAACTTAGGTAGTAAGAGCGAAATGGAGGTTAAATTTTATTATAATTAAAATTTCAGACTGAAATACAGTATTTCGTCGCTAAATTACTAATGGAATTATAACACTCCGTCGCTAAGTTATAGACGGAATATAAGTTCCCAACGAAATAATATATTCCTTAGGTAAAAGTTTTGCAACGGATAATATTTTCTATCGGTAAATTTAGTGACGGAATGTTGAATGTTCGTCGGTAAATTTATCGACGAACCTACAACATGTTGTTGGTAAATTCATTGACTGAATACTGTGATTCCATCTACAAATTAGCAACGAAATATTCTAAATTTGTCTATAAATTTACTTAAATTTACCGACAAAAATATAAAATTATGTAGCTAAATTTACCGATGGATGCATAAATTTCCATCGCTAAATTTGATACGGATTCTAAATTTACTGACAAATTTACAATATTTCATTGCTAAATTGTCGACAGATGTAAAAATTTCCTTCTCTAAATTTGTAACGGATTCATCATATCCGTTGCTAAATTTTACCTACGACCATTTCTTTGACGACTCTTTCCGTTGGTAATTTTTATCGTCAAATTTATTTCCTCGCGAAAAATCTTTATTTTTCGTCGGTAATTTCTGTCGCTAAAATCTATTTTTCTTGTAGTTTAAATATAACTAAATAAGTAAAAAAATTATAAACAAAATATTTATTTGTTAATATATATTTTAATTATTGAAACTAAAGTTATTTAAAATATATGTATCTTAAGATAATTTAAGTTTAAAAATGAATCTATATAATTATTTATTTAAAAAATATTTGTATTTTAAAAAATGAAATAAATCAATTAATTAAATTATCTTGTTGATAATTCTTATTAAAAAGTCATTTTTTATGATTTTCATAAGTTACGAAAATAAGAAGAAAATTAAAAGTAAAAATCCGAAACACAAATAAACATATTTTTATTATATTCAAAAAGAAAAATTAAAAATAATATTAAAAACAAACAAGTTTTTAATATTTATCGATTCTTATGTATAAATATTTTTATATTCGTGTTAAGTACTCACTTTATGGGCAAATTGTAACATCCAATTAAACCTTATCGCCTTAGTTAGGAATGACATTGGAATTTAAGAAATTTAAATTAATGGCTAAGGGAGTATGTCTTTTGCCTTTCTTCAGAGTTTAAAATTCATTGGACTAGGAAAGAAGGTAATTGTCACAAACATATCATTTTCAATACCAAACATCTTTTTTCGTATTAGGATTTAGGAGAATCGGAGGATATCTATCTTTTATTATGTTAACTGGGCTTGGATTAAAGCCCAATTCAGATCAATATAATTTAACATTAATTTTAAGTTAAATCAAATTAATTTTTTTAAATGGAGTTAAAATTTTTCTAAAATTAAACTTAATCCGTTAATTTAAAATTGGATTTTATGTTATCTCTATCAAAGACATCTATAATATATTGGTATTATTATTTTTTGAAAGATAAACTAAATTAAAGGAAATAAGAAGATGCACAAATTCTTTATGACTAGGTCTATCTGAGCTATTAACTTAAAGGTATTGAGTTTTGTTGAAATCAGATCCTTTATTTTAGTTAATCAACTCTTAACTTATTTTATTAAATTTTAGTTATATATTTATTCGAAATCAGATGCTTTATTTTAGTTAATCAACTCTTATCTTATTTTATTAAATTTTATTTATATATGATAATATGTGAACAAAATTAAGCCGACGAAAATGACTGGAGCTTCATCTCCTCTCCGTATAATCGAACATATGCCTTAATTACCAAAAACAGTTTCAGTCAAAATCATTCAAAGTGAAATGGCAACCCTCCATCTCGAATAGAATCATAAAGGTGGGCGATAACTTACGGCTTTATGGTTGCCTACAGGTTCTTGACAGAAACGAACTGCACTTACATTTGACTAAAACTGTCGTATCAGTTCCCATAAACCAAGCATATTGTCTTTTGGTTGAACAGAAATAATAGCCCTACGATCTTCTGACATGGCAGAATTTTCTTGCCACTTGGTCAGATAAGATATAATAACAGACATTTGCGTGACTACAACGCCTATTTACATAAACATTATTATACATTAGAAAGTTAGTAACCAAAATGTCTGAATAGATGAGCCCCACCAGATGGTCCACTTTGGACGGCTAGAAGATTTTGCAAGTGTTTGAATATGATGAATTTGTACATTCTGATGTGACGTGTGATAGATTTTTCAAATCCAGTAACCCTCAGTCGCTATAGGCTGAAGAAGATCTTCTGTTCGATATGCGCGATGCTTATTATGTGCCATTCATTGTTAGCTACACATTTTACGATATATAAATAAACTATGTGACTGATAATAGATGGCACAGGATAGGCATTGGGTGGATGGAACAAGTAATCAAGCTCCGTCCCTATATGACATGAGAATGAAAAATGGTCATCCATGGAGTAGGCCGTTACTAATATTGTATGAGTTCAGGATTAAGTAGAAAAATGTTCCTATTTTTACTTATTTTTAAGTTTTTATAAAAAATAAAATAATTAAAATATAAGTTATTTTTATTGTTCTTTATAAGGTCTCAAAAGTAAGGTTTTAAAAACCGGACCGGACTGGACCGGCTGGTCCGACCGGAAAAAGTTTGAACATGCCAGTGATTCGGTTCGGTTTAAAGTAATAACCCTTCTGTATTAAAACTGGCCGGTTCAATAGCAAACTGGCCGGTTTTGTTCCAACCGGTACAAAAATATAGAATTCGGTCTGAACATGCAGTTCTGCAGGTTCTGTTTCATCTCCAAATGTCTTTTTTTTAACCCTATTTTCTTCGTCGATGTAGCCAGTACTCCTTTTCCCCATCTCCAATGGCTACTGATCTGAGTGTTTGCAGACCGTATAAGTGGTTCTCTAACAAGGGTCTTGGGTTAAGTGCCCATCGTCGTCAAAAATCAAAATCTAGCTCAACTCAAAGCTCTCCTACCTCTCCCATTTCACCATCTATGCTTGACAGTAGCTCTAGTACGCAGGAAAACGAGCTAAAACAAGTTTTTCGCTACTTTGATGGCGATGGCGATGGGAATATTTTAGCCTTGGAACTTAGGGCTTACTTTGGATCAATTGGAGAGTATATGTCACACGAAGAAGCACAAGAAATGATCAACGATTTTGACTGGGATGGTGACAACATGTTGGATTTTCAAGACTTCACGAGATTGATGAAAAGGGAAGGCCGGGGTCAGGATGAAGAAGAAGATCTCAAGGAGGCCTTTGAAATATTCAAAATGGAGAGAGGATTGGGTCCTATAACGCCCAAGAGTTTACAGAGGATCGGGTCGTATAACTCCTGCTTTTCCTATCACATTGGTAATAAAGACCTTGTTTTACAGTAGCTTACAGTCAACTCTAGTAATCTACTGCCTCTTTGATTCTCCGTAAAGACACTATCAATTAACTACAACTTCTGACTTTTTGATTCATCATTGTCTACTCTCTAATTTACGGCATAAGCTTAGCCCTTATCTGTTTTACTGTTCTTTCTTTACCTTTAAAGCACCTGACATTCATTTCTTCCTCAAGCTTGTAGAGACGTGATCTAAAAGCTATCAGCACTAGCGTTGATCACTAAAAGGGATTCTAGCATATAAAAGTCATGTCATGAATTCCCTATAGTTACACTTGGGACTCCTCAGATGATATAGTTTCATAATTGATTTCCATATATCATAGGAAAAGTTATAGGTGAAGAAGATGTATTTTTCAATATTGTTTTTGCACAAAAATTATATGTTCTCCAAGTTAGAGAAAATGTAAGTTGCTCAATGCAGTCATATTTTCTTTAGATATCAACCAAGTATGAAATGAAATTTTTTGGTAATAAGTTCCTTTTTTAAATAATCTTGCTCAAACTGTGGTACTTCCCTCTACTCTTCAGGCTTTCCTTGTAAGACACATTTGAGAATTTACTAGTCATGTTCTTTAAAATTACATATTCATCTTCTTTCTCGCTTTATTTATTATTAATTTAATATATAATAATAGAAATTGGTGTATTTTTTATTTTAATAAAATATTTTATTTTTATTTATTCTTATAAGTTTAACTTTTTATTTATTATATACTAATTTTATAGCGGTTCACTACCGGTTGAACCTCTAAACCTTAAACCTTTCCTTCCACCGGTTCAATGTCCGGTCCGATTTTTAAAACATTGCTCAAAAGTAAACTCTAATTTAATTTAATTAATTTTTATGAGAATAAAAATAAGTCTTATCTTATTATTTATAAGAATAGGTCCTAAGCGAGTGCTCACCCAATCCTTACCCAAGTCCAACCCTAATGGACCCTTCTTCACTACCTACCTATATAAAAGTGAAGTTTGTTATTCCGATCAAGGATGTTCCAACGTGCACCTTATTATTAATGAGCACACTTTAATTAATAATATCCTAATAATGGAAAATATATTTTGTAAATACATATGCCAAGTGATTAATCCATACTTAAAAGGTTTAACATATATTGCCTAGGTTTCATCCGCAATCACTGTAGTGTTGAAATATGCCTAAGGAAAGATGAATATGATTGGATGTAATACAAGAAGTGCTTTCTGGGGTATCCAAAATTTGTCATGTATGGCTGAGTTGTGTCGACTGTCGGGACTTAAAAAGCTGATCAATGAAAATCGCAATTTTGATAAATAAGATGCTAACTATTTTGATGAAACTTTGACTTTTGACCGGCGACTGCTGTATAAATATTTAAAACGTGGTTAATACCCTTTTCCTGTTTTAATATTTACATTTCTTATAATTATCATGCAAAACACCATAAATCTTCAAATACTGCTGTCATAATAAAATTGCTTATAAAAAATGTTGATGACAAAATTATAAGGAAGACTTGTATAATTAAGAGTTTAATATTTTAATTAAAAGTTATATTAAAACATTCTAATTAACTTTTAAATAAATATAATTACACTTTTTACATATTATGACACTCAACTAACCTTTTAATTAAATGCCTTGGAACTAGATATTACAAATTTAATATAAATAATTGGAAGGTCTTAAGTAAGATGACAAAGCTACGGTGCCCACCTCTCAAATCTTCTGTTCCAATAACTCTGGCCCAATTTTGCCCCAGTCTATTCTAACTATCTATTTATGTGGGTCAACTTTTGTGGAGTGTGCAGATACAATACAGTGTGTTTGTCTTATCTGGCATGTTTTCGACTTTTGGAGGACAAAAGTTTGGGTATGGGCACCAGGGACTTGATCTTCTCTCCTAATAATTCTGCCCTAATCTTGTCCCAATTTATTCTAACTATTTATTTATGTGGGACTTATATAAATAAATGATTAAGATAGGCTGAAACAGATTTGACCAAAGTTGCTGAAACAAAGATCAAATCTTCCATATAAATAGATAATTAGAATAGAGTGAGAACAAAATTTGGCCAAAATTGTTGATACAGAGGATCAACTCCCGATGACCATGCCCAAACTTTTGTCTTCAAAAGTCGAAAACGTGCCAGATAAGACAAACACTCTGTATTGTATGTGCACACTCCACACAGGTTGAATACTATAAATAAATGAAAGCAGCGCTGAAAGAGTAAGACACTGGATTCCCGTCTAGCTCCCTTCGCGCTTTGATCGGAGAGATATAAGGAACATATAATACCGGTCTATTTCTTCAAGGGCATTTCTGTTTCATAGAGGGTGAGTTGTTAAACTCTTGTTTGCTTTTGTTTCCGTACATAAGATGAGTGCAATTTGTTTCTTTGCCATTTCATTTACTCCTTCCATTTTCGCGTTGGTTTGTTGACTGGGGTTTTTTGACAGTCATGTTTGGTGCCAGCTTGATAGCCACTGAAAAGTTTGTATCTTTTATGTATTTGTAAGAAGATAAAAGAAAACGTAAGCTATGAGACTAGGTTCAAGTTCAACATCTGGGAGGCCACAGTTCATTTCCAGCACCGGAAACCGAAGCTTTTCCAGTGCACCACTCGTCGAAAGTTCTGATGCAAATCAAATTGTTGTACCCGATGTAAGCTTTCTCTTTGTGGGTATAAATTTCCGATTAATTCTTTTTGGTTTTACGATGCAAGTTCTTCGTGCGACGTGTCTGTGGATGGTATGACACCTGTTTCTTTAAATTAAGGCCTTGCTTTTACTATTTTGTCTTCTTGCTTACATAAATGTGGTTCTTTGTGGTGAGAATGTAGTGATTTTTAAGTATTATAGTGAAACATGAAAATATAAGTTCTCCTATTGTTATTAAATGTTCCCATCAAGCGTTCTCTCTGTTTGTGTAATAGTCGAAAACTCCATCTTGAGATTCTATATTTAACTCTTGATATCTATAGTAAAGAGAAGTGTTTGATTGATCATCTCCGTCATTTTTGCAGAGGAAAAGCTGGAAAAATTTATTTGCATATATGGGTCCTGGGTTCCTTGTTTCTATCGCATACATCGACCCTGGAAATTGTAAAAACAAACTATTTTTTTGTGATATATTCTTTAATCTATGACCATTTACCTTCACGACTTACTCTTCTTCCAATAAACTTGCAGTCGAAACTGATTTGCAGGCCGGAGCTCAATATAAGTATGAGGTACCATACACGTACATTTTTTCTTGTTCTCATTTATATTGCTCACGTAGTCTTCTTCTAGATCTAATCTAGGAAACTTGATGCAAATTTAACTTCTTCAAACATGGGTCGTGTACGCTTAATCCAAAAGAAATAAGAGGTTTTAAGAATCACAGGATGGATAATATTCAAATTAGTTTACAATATCGGACAAACAAATATATAAATCTTGTTCTTCAAAATAAATTTCCCTCAATTTTCTCTAAGAAAGTAAAAAAAATTTATGCCAAGAGTTGAGGACGTGATATCGGCTGGAATAGTTTAGTGTGAAGGGACAACTAGATGGATGGACTAGGTGCTCTTTAAGAGTCCAATACACCTTAGGTTGAACAATGACATTGTCATTCTCTTTGCAGTTGCTCTGGATCATATTAGTGGCTTCATGTGCTGCTCTCATCATCCAATCTCTGGCAGCCAATCTAGGGGTTGTGACTGGCATGTGATACTGTATACTTGTCGATTTTGTTGCTCATGATACTGTATACCTTTCAATTTTGCAACACTTGTATTGATGCAATTTTTTTCTCCCAAATTTCAATTCAATGCAGGAAAGCATTTAGCAGAACACTGTAGGTCTGAATATCCAAGGGTTCCTAACTTCATCCTGTGGATTCTTGCTGAGATTGCCATTGTTGCATGTGACATTCCTGAAGGTTAGACACTTCTTCATTCGTTGGATATTGAGCATGATTACCTGCATGCAAAATGAAAGTTTTGGTGAAAATCATGTTTTGGTTGTTGTGTTCATTTCCCTGTTTATAACTGGGTAAACTTCTAATAAATGTCACCACAAGTCCTCGTTTCTTTAGTGACATTGATGCTAATATTTTTACTGTGGCAAGCTCTATAAATCAGTTCCTTCTTTTTCAGTGATTGGGACAGCATTTGCATTGAATATGCTCTTCAATATACCTGTATGGATTGGCGTGCTACTAACTGGGCTCAGTACATTGGTTCTCCTTGCATTACAACACTATGGGGTATTCTGGTCTCTTCATGTTTGCTCAACTTGAATACAGTTTATTTGATTCAAGATTGAATTTGTTTAGACTTTTTTATGTAACTAATGAAAAAGGATAATTATGTCTGAGCACATTTAGTTGCTGTTAAAATAGAATTTGGCAAAAACAAATGTCGCTCTTGGGATTTGTTTGATCACTTAGAAATCTTCAGTTTCTTGCAATTCCATTTTGGATGAAACTGACTAGCTTAAGCATTTGTGTTTTCCTTTTGTAGGTTAGGAAGCTTGAATTCTTGATAGCTTTTCTTGTATTTACAATAGCAGCATGCTTTCTAGCGGAACTTCACCATGCAAAACCTGCACCTGCAGAAGTTCTGAAAGGGCTTTTTGTTCCCGAGCTTAAAGGAAATGGTGCTACTGGTCTTGCTATTTCACTCCTTGGGGCAATGGTTATGCCGTGGGTGTTTCTTATTTTTATAACTATCTCTTCCAATTGGAAAGCATTCTGATCTTTGTTGACTTTTCTACATTCTTGCAGCCACAATCTATTCCTCCATTCTGCATTGGTGCTTTCCAGGAAAATCCCACGGTCTGTTAGTGGCATCAAGGTAAATATTTGATTGGATAAATTCCATTGCGACCAACTTTTACAGCTGGATTAGCGTCGTCTTATCACAGTTGATGTGTTGACTACTGATCTTAATCCATATAATAATGTTAAGATGTTCCTTTGGGCCCACAACTTCAACATGAGGCTTGGATGGAAAGTAGCTTTGATAGTTGGAAAGGATGAACACAAACTTAAGTGAAACCTTGATGTTCACCTGAAATCTAAATTCTATTCTTTCTTAAAATATGCATGATAGATGCTATGGTTTTCCTAGTGAAAGTCTTTCTCATGATGTGATAAGGTCTGCTTCAAGAGTTACAAAAGAGAATTCAAATACATGGGTGATCATTTTCCAAATTATCACTTTGGATGGTGCTGAAAATTTTGTTTCAATATATGATGAGGTGATAACAGATGTGATTCTTGCTCGCAGGAGGCTTGCCGATTTTATATGATAGAAAGTGGCTTTGCTCTTATGGTGGCGTTTCTTATTAATGTGTCAGTAATTTCTGTAAGTGGTGCTGTATGCAATTCGTCAAATTTGAATCCTGAAGATGAGGCAAAGTGCAATGACTTGGACTTGAACAAGGCTTCCTTTCTACTTAAAGTACGTCACATATTGCATGTTGAAATTGTCTGTTAAACTGTAACTTTGTTCTAGATAATACTTTGATGGCTTGACAATGAGAGCTTGATTCTATAAAAAAGTACCCCTCATATGTTGGAGCTTCGTGATTGTGATTTCTTGTTTCCAGAATGTTTTGGGTAATTGGAGCTCAAAACTCTTTGCAATTGCTTTGCTGGCATCCGGTCAAAGTTCCACAATAACAGGAACTTATGCAGGGCAGTATGTCATGCAGGTAACTCTTTTGTGTGTTGATGCTGTTCTCGACTTTAATCAATGAGTTTTACTTGCCATACTAGCCACTAATTTGACTTGTGTTATGTTGGCACATTTCCTGGTCAAGTATATTATATGTTGCTTGTTGGTAAGATCTACGGCCTAGACAACAAGCTTTGTACAGAATATATTGTGTTCAGTTTTCCCCTGCTTCTCATAGTATATTCCTTTTGCATGCTGAGGACTTTTTCCCTTCTTAACGCACGGATCCCTCTTTGCTGTAGGGATTTCTTGATTTACGATTAAGGCCGTGGATAAGGAACTTTCTTACTCGATGCTTGGCTATTGTTCCTAGTCTAATTGTTGCAGTGATTGGTGGCTCTTCTGGAGCCGGAAAGCTAATTATTATTGCTTCAGTAAGATATTTTGTCCCTTATTATCGTTTGACATTTTAAAACTTCCTCAGTGATGTTCTTTTATTCTTATTGTCCAACAATCTCATGAAATCTTACAACTTAAAGGCCCAGAAGACAGCGTTGATCTGGTGTTCTTGGCTTTCACATGATTATTTCAATGCTTATTCTAATGGAATTGCAGACTTACCTTGCATCGCTATATATCAATTTGGAAATGATTGAGACAAATCAAGCACTAGTAGTCCTGGAAAATCTAAATAACAATTCTGTTTAGATATTTGAAACAGCTTAGAACACAGCGAAACAATAGTGGGCATTGATCTACACAAACTTCTAATGTGGTATGGCTTTGTATACTTACGATCTGGAGAACTCTCGCTACCATTTCAAAGAATGTTTTTGCGCATGCAGTATTCCTAGTCACTTTACCCAGTGGAACATTTAGGGGCACGCCTCAACACTATTTAATCCTTATCTTGAACTTTATGTTCTTCAGAGGAAGTATTTTCTGAAAATTTCTTGATGGCACATATAACTTCATGAAAGCCAGCTTTTGAATTCCAGAATTTTCTTTGATGATCTAAAATCTATCACCTATATAGTGAAAGAAAGCATAGAGCTGTTGATGAAGGAATTTGTAGTTCTGATAATCTGATTCCTAACATTTTGTTTTTCACAAAACATTGAGAAGTTAAAATTCCAAAGATTGGAGCAGGTAAAGTATGCTTCTCTTTTTGACAAGGATTTCTTGCTGATTGCAGGCAGATTCTTTTTTGTGTTCTGCTAGAGAAATGAATTGACTCATATCTTGAGTAAAGTAGTTATATTTATAAACTCAACTCAATGACATGTAAATAACTTGTGAAAAATGCAGCACGCCTTTGCTCTATGCTTTCATCTATTTACTGTCCTGCAAAAGATTCCGCGAGAAATCCTGAAGACAAAAGCTAGGCTACTAATTGTCCCTTAGTTTATTCTAAGCTAACATTTGACTGCAGATGATTCTATCATTCGAGCTACCTTTTGCTCTCATTCCACTTCTCAAGTTCACCAGTAGCAAAACTAAGATGGGAACACATGTGAATTCCAAGATGGTATGGTTTTGCCTTTTGAATAACAAATTTTGATTGACTAATCAAACTGCGTGCACTTTTTGTTTTTCTTTTTGCACAATTACATGATTAACCATTCAACTTGCATATTTGATCTTCTGACTGTTAGTACAAAAACGTTGTTGAATTAGTGCCTTGTGTATCGTTCCATGCAAGAGCAAATATTCTTCTTCGCATAACATATGACGGCCATATTAACGTGGATGCAGATTGCAGCTCTCACTTGGGTCATTGGTTCACTCATCATGTCTATAAATGTGTACTATCTGGCAAGTGGCTTCATCAAGATTCTTCTCCACAGCCATTTGAAACTGGTGGCTTCCATCTTTCTTGGAATATTTGGATTCTCAGGAATGGCAGTGTATCTGGCTGCAATTGCATACTTAGTATTTCGTAGGAACAGGGAGAGTACAAGCCTTGTGCCACTAGCAACTGAAAGCCGACAGGCGAACGAGTCAGGAGATGCACAATTGGAACGTCTTCCCAGACCAGACATAGCGTCCATGCAGTTGCCTCGCAGAGTAGGGAATGAAGATATTGAATGATGAGTTGTAGGCTTAATAAAATCTTAGGAACTAATAGGGCTAAGCTAGTGCGATTGCAATATAGCAATGATTAGAATAATATGAAACATGTCGCGCTTCTTTCAAGGAATCTTTTCGTTTTTCTCCGGGCTTAACAAAAAAGCAGTCCTTATGCTAGCACCAAGCCCAAATTTGCATTTTATTTAGGAGACAATGGTCCTATTTAACAAATCAGCAGATTGTATTAGCTGTTAGTTGATTCTATTAGTGATTAGTTAACAGCTAATTCTATCAGTTGTATTAGCTAATTTGACTAGTAGATAATATCGGTTGTTTATCAAAGATGTTTGATAAGTTAGCTCTTTAGTATTAATTGTTTAAGTGTAAAATAACTTATGAGAGTAAGATATGAAAAAAGAGTTTATAAGGTCATGATTTGGTATTTAATTTTACAGAAATTTAAGTTTTTAACTCTAATAAAAAATATATAACATTTTTAAAAATTGTCATTATAACATATTTTTTATTTTGTAATCAAAAAACTTATTAATAAAAAAACTTTCAAGTTTTGTAACTAAAAAATTTACTTACATTGTAAAAAATTTTATCATTGTAGAATACGTGTATTATTTTTAGTTATGCATGATTTTTAGTTTGAATTATCCATAATATTACTATAGCATAATTCGAAAATTCAAAAATTACGAAAGGAGGATATAATTGGATTTTACCTATTAATTTTTGATTGATCATAAAAAACGCTCCTGTTATGAAGCTTTTAGAAATCAGCTTATTAGGGTTAAATAAACTAAATAAGTTTTTTACTAAACACATCAATAGTTTTTTAAGATGGTTAAAAAGTTTAATTTTTAGTCAATAAGCTAAAAAATAACTTATGATTTGTTTGCCAAACACTTTCAATAATAGCCTTGTGTCATAATTTTGAGTTGTTTTTTTAGTTGTTACACAACGTTTTAATATAGGTGGTAACAATGATTGATTAGACGTTAGTCTTAAATAGTTATAATGTGGGTCTTATTTAAATGGAGCGACCTATTTTACTTAGATGGCATTGCTCTTCTTGTGTGCATCTTTTTTTTGCTTTAAAGTTCTTGGGGTTTGCTTCATTGTCTTCGTTCGTTTCTGCAACAATTTCTGTCCTCTTCAATTACTTATCCGCCAAGTTAACTTTTGGAAATTGTTTTCGGAGCTCAAAATGGATATTCTCATGGTGCATTCTCACTCTAACCATCTTATCATTGAATCAACAATTGTGTTGTTGAGAGGTTGTTTCTTTTGACCATTCTCCTTCTTAACATTACTATAAGAACATGCTTTGTAGTAGTGAGTATCATTAGTAATGTTGTAGAAGTTCTTTCTTATCCTAGTTGAGCCTTCTTAAGTTGTGATACATGAAAGACTGAATAAATAGTAATTCCTGTCAATAGCTCCAATTTATAAGCTACATTTTCTACACGTTTTAGAACCTTGTAAGGTCGTAGTACAAAGGTGAGAACTTAGGATTGACTCTCTTTTGAAGGGGATGTTGTTTATAAGATTGTAATTGCAATAAAACCAGGTCCCCACCTCAAACTATCCTTTTGTCCTTTTTAAATCTGCTTGTGCCTTATTCTCTTCAACGCTTTCTGGAAATAGAATTGAGTTATCTCTGACATTGCTTCTATGCTCTGAAAGCTTAATCTACTTTAGCTATCTTTGAATCGCCAGTAAGGTATGGTATATAAATTGGTAGAGGATACCTATATAAAACTTCGAGTGGTGTTGTACTGATAACTTGTGTTATGTCGTATTATACCACGATTTGTCCGGAGGAACCTACTCACTCCATTTGTAGGGTATTTCTCTGCAGAAACATCCAAAATCTTGTTGATCGCCTTCATTTGACCATCAATTTGTAGATGATAGGCTATCGAATAGTTCAAGCTGACTCCTTGCAACCGAAATAATTCTTACCACAATTTACTCAAAAATATCGGTTCTCAGTTATTGACAAAAGCTTCAGGCATTCTATGTAACTTAAATATGAGGTTGAGAAATAATTCTATGATGTCTCGAGTTGAGTAGAGATATTTCATTGGTATAAAATGTGTATATTTCGTAAAACAATCAACCACTACTAAGATTACTAAGTTTCCCTTAAATGCTGGCAACCCTTCGATAAAATTTAGGCTAAGCTCCCTCTAGCTCCCTTTGGAATTTTTAATGGTTGTAACAACCCTGGGTATGAGGTAGTATCATATTGTTCTTTCGATATACAATGCATCTCTTAACATAATTTCGGATGTCCTTAACTAAGTCTTTCTAATGAAACAGGTTTTGTAGCTTTTTATGGTTGCTAATGTTCCCAGATGTCCTCAATTGCTTCATCATTACTCATCTTCATTAAGTGTTCTTTGAGTGTGTGGTTTAAACCAATCACTAGCCTACCCTTCCAACATAGTAAACCATTTTTCCATTCATATGCACTCAAGGTAATTTCTCTTATTGTTAATTTCCTTATTAGATCCTACACAATAGAATCTTCTTCCTGGCCTTTTTTTGTCTCTTCTATTAATCCTCCACGTATTTGTGACATTGACATCACCAACATTTTTTGTGAGTCTAGATAAGGCATCTGCCATAAAGTTCTCCAAAAGCCTAGGCAACTACAATTGTTGAAATGGTGTAGATATATGTTGCTCTAAAAGATATTTAAGGCTCCTGTGGTCTGTTTGAACTATAAAGGATTTAATATTGAGATAATGACGCCAATGTTTAATATGCTCGATCACAGCTAGAAAATCTTTCTTATATATTGACAACCATTGATGCCTTTGAGCTAATTTAGTATTTAAAAATGCTATGGGATGATTTCTTTACTATAATATAACTCGCATGCTTGACCCGTTGACATCTGCCTCCACTATAAAAGGTTTGGAGAAGTCTGAGAGTGCTAAAACTTATGCTGTTGTAATAGCTCACTCCAATTTTTCAAAAGCTTTCTTTTTTTTTATTGCGAACTCCATTGCAAAGCATTATATTTCTTCAATAGTTCTATTAAAGGTTAAGCAATCATTCCGTATCCTTTAATGCATCTTTTGTAGTAACCAGTGATTCCAAAAAAACCCTCATCTCTTTAAGATTCGTTAGTTTTGGCCATTCTTATATTGTTTGCGTCTTCTTCACATATGTAGCTACTCCTTTTTTAAAAACAGAATACCACAGATATTCAATCTGTCTCACTCCAAACACACACTTGCTCCCATAAAGATATAGTTGATTTTCTTTTAGTGTTTCCATTGTTTTACTTAGGCATTCCATATGTAACTGAAGTGATTGACTGTAAACAAGAATATCGTCAAAAAATACTAGGATGAAATGCCTGAGAAATGACTTGAACAATACAGTCATCAACCTTTTAAATATGAATGACACAATGGTCAGACTGAATGGTATGACAAAAAATTCATAATGCCATTCGTGCATCTCGAAAACTATCTTAGGGATATCCTTATGTTGCATTCAGATTTGATGATAACCTGATTGTAAATCTAGTTTTGAAAACTAGCTAGCCCCGTGTAATTAATCTAACAACTCTTTGATTAAAGGGATCAAAAATTTATCTTTGATTGTGTATTTGATGAGTTCTCGGTAATCTACACACATTTGCCACGAATTATCCTTCTTCTTGACCAGGACTATTGGCGATGCAAAAGGTCCTAAGCTATGTCTGATGAGACCTTGATTCATCAACTATCTCACTGTTTGCTCAATGATGTCCTTTGAGCTTTAAAATATCTGTATGGTCGAACATTAATGGCTTCCACTCCCTCTTTTAAATGAATCTAGTGATTATGTATTCGGTCATGTGGTAATTGGGTTAGTTCCCTGAATACTATAACAAACTCTGACAATATTGCATTAATCTCATCAAAAGCACCCTATTGATCCCCCTTCTCTCTAATTATTGTAGCTGACACTTAATCAAGTATGTTAACTGCATCATAAAGAGTTGTCCTATTTTTGAACGTCTGACTATTCCCTTGCTTGATATCACCTTGGATCCTCCATCAAGATTCTCGCTGAATGTAAATGCTAGTCCTTACTAATTGAACATCATAGTTCTCTTCTTGAAATTGCATAAAACGTCATTTACCCCACTAACCATTATACCCCAAGCACAACATTACATCCTCCCAACGACAACACCAACTTTGTGATCTTGATCTCTTGTTTAAGACCTTTAAGAACCCTATTAGATACTCTTCAGATAAGGACAGGTGATTAGAATGGTGGTCAAATTGAGCGTAATACTGACACTGAACCTTCATATTTTAGCTCCTTGAAATCTCCCACTGGGTCATTGAAAATCTTCACATCAAAGCGTTGCATAAGCACACATATGTACTCTTCCCAATCAACCACTTCGAGCTTGTTTCTATTTCTTAAGTAAAGCTGATACCATTCTTGAGCTTGTTCTTCCATATAAAGAATCCCTACGCCCACCTTCATTTCTCTAGAGTAGGTCCAAATGGACAAATTGCTTACACCTTTATGGCTATAATTTGATTCGCTCTCTGCTGAATGTTGGAAAATCCATCCTGCTCAACCTTGTGGGGATCACATTTTCATCTTTCTCCTGAACGAGTTTATTATCTCAATTCATATGATCCAGAGTAGTAAGAATAGCTACTCTTAATTCCCCTCCGTTCCCTTCCGTATGCATAAACTAAGTAAACATAGATTTGAGCTCCAACATTTCCTTCTCATATTTGTTTGTCCTGTTTTGTGATTCTAACAAAAAGTTTCTCATTTCTAGTTTGCAGCTCTATCAAACCTTCACGGGGTGTTTGGTTGAGGGTAATAGAAATTCTATTACCCTTCTATTCCCACTTATTACTTATTCCCTTGTTTGGTTTATTTTATGACTCAAGGAATAACATTCCTAAAGATTACCTATTCCTTACATTAAGGAATAGCTAAAGACAACCCCCTCTCCTCTTCACCTGTTCCATGCAAGTGGGAATACCTCAAACACAACTCTCTTTCTTTTGGACACCTTATACCCCTCAATAATGATAATAATTACTAATAATAATAATAATATAAATAAATTAAATATAAATAAATAATAATAGTTGTTAGTAGAAAATTAATAATAATAATAATAATAACAATAATAATAATAATAATAATAATAATAGCTGTTAGTAGAATAATAATAATAATAGTAATAATAAATTTAATAATATTAAGAATAAATTTCATAATAATAAGAAGAAAATTAATAATAATAAGGAATTTAATAATAATAATAAATATAATTAAGGAGTTTAATAATAATAAAAAATATAATTAATAATAATAAGAATAAGTAGAAAATTAATAACAGTAATAATTAATATTAATAAGAATAAGAAATTTAATAAGAATAATAAATTTAATAATAATAAGAATATTGTTAAAAATAAAAATAAAAATAAATAAAATTAACAAAATATATAATAGTAAGGATTTATTAATCATAAAAATAATAAATATGATAATAATAAGGAATTTAATAATAATAATTAATAATAATAATAATAATAATAATAATAATAATAATAATAATAATAATAATAATAATAATAATAATAATAATA
>JANZXP010000001.1:14994480-15006867 GCA_027576715.1 Erythroxylum flavicans
AATAAATATAATTAAGGAATTTAATAATAATAATTAATAAAATTAATAATAATAAGTAGAAAATTAATAATAATAATTAATATTAATAAAAATAATAAATATAATAATAATAAAAATAAAATTAATAAAATTAACAAAACATATAATAATAAGGAATTTATTAATCATAAAATAAATATAATTAATAAAAATAATAAATTTAATAATAATAATGAATTTAATAATAATAATAATAATAATAATAATAACAATAATAATAATAACAACAACAACAACAACAACAACAACAACAACAAAAAAAAAAAATAAAGATAAAGATATTTTGGTCTTTTTGTTAGTTATTCCTTTGTCATTCCAAGTTTATACTTTCAAACTAAACACTGGCATAGAAATTTTTTATCTATTCCATTCCTTGAACCAAACAAAGTAATATTCATTATATTCTATTCCTGATCTTTTCTATTGTTAAGAAGAAGTATTCTATTCCTTGAACCAAACAGCTCATAAACGTTTTCTTCAATTCTATGTAACTCATCTCTTCGTGTTCCCTTCGCCATTGATTTTTCTAAAATCGAATGCTCTAATATCATATTGTTTGGTATTTTTTGTTATATGTGTATATTGTTTGAATAAAGAAAAAAAATAAGTAAAAAATTCTAGAAGAGCCATGAGAGTAATTAGAAGAAGACAACAACTACTTTATGTTATAATTTTGGGCTGCCTTTCTAGCTGTTACACAGCGTTTTAATATACCCTGGTCTTGGATAGTATAATGTGGGTCATATTGAAACTGAGCGTCTAAACTATTTTTACTTAAATGACCCGCTCCTCTTGTGCGAATCTTTCTTTTTAAAGTTTCCCGTGGTTTGCTTCATCGTATTCATTTGTTTCTGCAACACTCAACACTCCACCTTGCCAATTTTAAAAATTAAATATCAATTTTTTTAGCTTACATGGAGGAAACAGCTGCATCCTAAGAAAGAAAGTTCAATCAGTTAATTTCCATAAAATGTATGGGTTTATTCACAATAATAGATTGATAACAAATGCAATTGTCACTTTTCGACAACTTCACCGAATTGGATAATTATATGACCATTAAATTACTCAAGTCTGAACACTTAAATGGTTTGATAAGAAAGATATATAAACACTTGCAAGCTTCCTTGTTCTAATGTTTCGTGGTTCTTTATATTGAATAGTTCGTCGCTGCCGCCGTACCAACGTTAGCTAGTGAACACCAAAGTCTGACATCAAGATTGAATTTTTACAGGGTCTTCTTGCGGTCCTGGGATTGAAAGGATACCCTTTTCCTGCAAGTTCTTGACAGTTTCATATAGGCCCTGTTTGACTGGTGTAAATTCCATTCCAAGGTCCTTGAGCTTCTGGTTGGTAAACTTGTAAGGTTTTGCTCTGGGGTTTTTCTCATCTGAGCACCTGCAATCGTAGGAAAGTGCATAGTTTAGATTCTAAACCCAGCAAGTACAAGAAAACGATGATTATATGGAGCTTTGGAATCTAACTTTTTTTTTTCCCCTTGTGGTGGGTATTGAACTGATACAAACTAAAAACAATTGATATATAACATAAAGATGACAGAAGCTATTCAACAAAATTTTTCTAAAGAAGATGATATCCGTTAAACATGAAGTTTTGTATAGTACTATATACGTGATCCTGCTACTCTTCCGCCAATTCTTTTTTTTTTTCACGGGAATAAATCTCATTGCTTTTTCTGTCATTATCTGGTAGTGCTGGTGTCCCTGCAAGTCAAACTAACCTAATATTCCCAAATTCTGACGTCACTATGGAACTCAAGCTATAAGAAGTGGGCAAAAGTACAGTTGTCCAGATGTGCGATTATATGCTATCCTAAGGCCTACTTGTGTTCTGTTTCACCAAACTTTCCCAAACCACGCATCTAGACCTAGTTGCAATTAGAAAGTCTTTTGGTTTAGGGTCTTAATCTGAAAATATATTGAAGTTTGGTGAAGGCCCATGAGCTCCACTAGTTTTCTCTTCTCTCGGTTTGTTCCAACTTTAAAAGGTTGATTCAACTTATGCTTGATGTGGATTTCAATTCTACCCTCTCTAATGTAGGTGGGGTTATATTATATTCTTCATGGTCAAAAGTGGGTATACCAATAATAGCACAACCACAACCTGATAGCTAAAAAAGGAACGGAAAATGCCACCCCAACTCCCACTTTGGTTTGTTTGCCAATTCCCAGTGCACACTTTAATAGCCTCACGAAAAGGTAAATATTAAAGGAAAGGGTTGGTATTCTCGGAGCTCAAACATCACTTGGCCATATGGAGCATTTGTGTTGAAAACTTCCTTTATTACTATGTATGAAAGCGTAGAAAGATGAGCAGCAACCTTCACCAACCCCAAGACGACTTGAACCAAAAATGATGACGAAAATGGACATCACATCTTTCTCATGCAATAGTCTTTTTCTCTTCCAATATTTTTAATGGGAAAACGATGGATGTCTTTACTCATTCATGCACATGGAAAATATATTTGCTGAAAATACCATAATTAACAATATGCGATCCTAATCACTAAATGCCACTTGGTCTCAATTTTACGCATCTTTTTGTTGGTAACTTTGAAGTATGGACAAGCGTTGTTAGTTCTGTATGTTGAATCGCAAAATTCACCATTAAACAACGACAACGATAACTTACTTGGTGGGAATGGGATATTGCGGGAATAACTTGGCAAGAATTTCAACCAGTTCACCACGGTGGAGTACGCTCTCGGCGCAAAGATAACGGCCAGAGGCAGAGGGTGTCTCAAAGACGAGGATGTGCGCCACTGCCACATCTTTAACATGAACATAGGCTTGAACAGAGTTGGCATAGGTCTTAGTGGAACCATTAAGGTACTTGAGAATATGAATAATACTAGCATTGACTGTGCGTTGTAACAAGGGTCCAAGAACAAGAACTGGATTGACTACCACTAGGTCCACCGCTTTCTCTTTCGCCATTTCCCATGCTGCCTGCTCTGCCACGGCCTTTCCATAGCAGTACCAGTTCTGCAAGTTCCATTTTGTACTCCACTCATTAATACATCCAACATCGAAAGAAACCCTTTAATTGTTGACCATGGTAACAGCTTTTGCTTTTCACTCTTGTTCTTATTATAGTAGCCAATTCTGACTCCGTATTTTAAAACACAATTACTTCTTCAGAAACTTTAAGAAGCATATTTACATATATACATTCCATTCTTATAGTCTTATAAATATTTCTATATTCCATATACTTGATAATGTTGTACATTACCATGTCTGATCACTTGTTTTGGTGTGTTATCTAACCTTAGTGTTCTTGCAAAACTCGAGATCGCTCCAACAAGATTCGTCCACGACAGCATCAGGGCTTCTGTTGGGATCCATGTACACTGCTCCGATGGACGAGGTGAACACCACTCGCCGGACTTTGGCTTCAGCGGCTGCAATTATTACATTCTTTGTCCCGCTAACGGCTGGCTCCACCATTTGTTCCTATAAGGGAACTAGGACAAATTAATTATCAGATGAATACAAAGCCATCAAATCTTCACATTTGGTCGGAATAATTTTTCCCCTTATCTTAGAATCACATATGCACAATGATAATAACCACCCCTTTTATCTCATCAATAAAATTTAGATTATTGATCACTAGATGTGTAGTTTCTTATTAGAGGAAGGTGGCCAAAGTTCTAAAGTGTGAGGGCTTAATCTCTTACTCCTAAAAATGATATCAGTAAGATGAAGCCGACAAACAAACAAATAAAGCAATGATTTCATTAAGAAACAAGGACCATCCACCTATACTTGATGGTGATTGCAGTAAAACTAAAACATTAGCAGGGAAAAGATCGAAACTTAAGCATTTTTTTTATAAAAAGAAATCTGAAATCTGAACAATTTTTGGTTGGTAAATGACAAAAGTGTCTTGTGCGCTTTTATTTCTTCTTCTTCTTCTTTTTCTTTTTCTTCTTCTTTACTTATAATTATTGCATTTTTTATTTTAATTGACAAAAACTTGCTCCACCATCCAAACAAAATCGAAGCAGAAACAACATACTGGATCATCAGTGACCGGGGAGGCAGTGTGAAAAACGCCATCACACCCACTAATGGCTTCCTTGAGACTCTCATAATCAAGAAGATCAACCTTGCACAGAGTTAGTCTTTCAGCAGCACCTTCAAGCTCTCTCAAATGAGCATTCTTTGGATCATCTGTAGCGATTAAACCCAACAAAGAAGTCCCTCAATATATGTATATATAAATATATAGCAGACCAAATTCACTTCCCATGAATTTAATACAATACCCCATGTCGAATCCATTTTCTTGTCTCGACATAATCCAATTATAGTAATATAAAACGAGTCTTCTGGTACAAAGTTGTTCTCTTTTTAAAGAAGAGAAGAACTAACCTGGGTTTCTCATGGTTCCCTTAACAACATAACCTCTCTCGAGAAGAAGCTTTACAATCCATGAAGCGATGAAACCGCCGGCACCGGTGACACAGACGGTCTGGCCTTGACGGGAAAGTGATGAACTATCAGCTGGCATAGTTGTACGTATATGTACGTTCAAATATAAAGTTACTACGATGACCTTTTTAGTGTTGATAGGGAGACGAGGAAAAGAAGAAAGTTAAGAGACAAAAGAGACGAACTATTTAGGTTGCAATATTGCATACACTTATAAGGGAAAAAGACTCACCTAACCCCGGTAAATAGCATGGGAAATGGGACAAAGTCCTTACTTCCAAAACAAAGAAAAAAAGACCTTCTTCCTATCAGCCTATACTGGTTCTTATATTTAAGAACATTATTATAAGGGGTTGAAGTTCTTGAGGGGAGTGCGAAAAAGAGACAACACTAAAGACAATTTATGACAAGAAGATGTCAACTAATCTACACATGTTTACGACAGTCTCTACATATAGATGACAATATCAGGTGACAGGTGAGGTGATTGGTCAAGTTTGTCAATCTCTCACCAATCCAATCTTTCATACTTTCCAAATTCCAATTACGCAATTAATCTTACTTAAATGGTAAGTGATAGAACAAATATCGGTTACAGAACAAGGAGGCAAATCCTGGTTTCGTCTCAGTTAATGCAATTTCTATTTTTGGTTTCTTGACCAACCTTTTTATGAATTTACTAGTCACTACTCCACGACTTCCTTCTTTAAAATAAAGTAGTCTACGAGTTAATTTGCACCCAGTAAGATTGTTCTAGTGCACGTCCTCATCATTTTCTATTAGAAAATTGGAACGAAAGTCGAACTCAGGCGTAGTAAAATAATAATAATAATTTTTTGAAAATTAAGATCATTTTAGAATTCGATAATATTATTATTATATAAAATATAATAAAACATGAATTATAATTCGTATTTTACTATAAAGCTTGATCATCTCTTAAATATTTTTAAAATTGACTTATTTCAACCATCATAGTCGCTCAAATGTTTGACTACTAATGGTACCTACATAACGTATTGAGAGAACTCTATAACTGTTGTTGAGAGGGTTAGGTAAAAACTATTAGCTCCTTATAGCTTAAGTCTATTTATATAGAATTACAAAATTTTAGTAATTTAATTGGAATAAGATTCTAATTTTAGTTAAACTTCAATTAGAATTATAGTTAATTATAATTAAATACCAATTAGGTCCAAATAAGATTCAATGTCTCATATTAGTCTGTATTTGTTAAATTTTTCACATTTAATTGTATAGTTTATCAAACTTTACAATTAAGTCCAAATTTATTAAAAAATCTTTTCTCTCTTTAACCCTTTTTTTATGTATGACCTATTAGTTTCCTAAATATGTTAGTAATTGATATATATTATAACCCTAAATCATATTTAGAATTAAATAAATTAAACTCCTTTAGTTCATATTTAATCATTTAATTAAATAATTTATATCTAAAGATCAAAGTTGGCATCTATTAACGCATTATGACTACCCAAATATTTAGAAATGTCAAAGCAATTTTGACTAACATTTTCATACATGTTTTTGCATATAATTAAATTCTTTTATCACACAATATTCTAATTAGATATAGAGCATAAAATTAATGTCTATACTATTTGAGTCCAATCATAATAGTTCTTCACTATTAGTAACTAATTATATTAATAACATTTGAAAATTATTTAGAAAGGGTCATTCTATTTTGACCAAAGATTTTCCAAATTAATATTATTCCAAGATGATAGAATATTCTTCCTAATCACTTCAGAGTGATGAATCTTATATTAATTACTCAATTACCTCTATATAGTTCATGCTATACTCAATGACTACCGATTGAATTTCCATTGACTACAATAGGTTATAAGTAGTATCAAAATCTATCAATCCCTGTATAAGATATTTTAGATATCTCAAGTGAAAGGATCAGTTATACAACAATTGCAGTGAGAAATTTAATAGTCATAAAAGTAATCTAAATAAAATTTGCTTATGGTATTAATTTGACAAACTTATTCTCTACAAGCATCCATACGTTTGTTTAAATATTTTCGTAATTTAGTCTATGAGATCGACTACTTTCTTTTTAAGGAAGAAACATAATAAGTGATAATCTTTTTAATCTCTATTAATGTACAATTTTAGTATAACGTCGACTAAGAATAATTCATAAATGTAATATGAATCTTATAATTATGATCTTATCATAATTTTATTGAAAATGAACTTTTATCATGTAGAAATTATCATATATATCTGAATATGTACAAGATAAAAAAAGTCTTTAAATAATTATGTCACTAAATTATAACCAACTAATTGATTGTAAAACATAAACCGATAATCTCTTGCTTATACTAAGTTAATCGCTTAAGTATCTTATACCTTATCATCATATCATAATCATGTTTTTCCTAAGAAAATGGTTTAGCGAGATAATTTTACAAGATTTTCTATAGTGAATACTTGCTTAAATCTTACAATTTTTTATCTTAAATATCATCATAATTAAGAGGAACTGCTTAAATACAAACTTAGATCTTTGATGAGATCTTAGCTCCTTTTGTTTGCTCAGTAGATCTAATGTTTTATAGTACATTACTACCTGAACAATCCAAAGAGCTATATTAAGTTTATTAAAGAACTTATTGATCCAAATAATTGTTTACACTAAATGAAAAATTGTATTATGGCTTAATTAGTAATCAATGCTACATTGGAACAATTCTAATCTCAAAACAACATTATTCTAAGTAAAATATACCTTAACTAGGATTTACTTCTAAAGTTAATATCCATATAACCTTGATCTCAAATATCAAATTATATATAAAATAATGGATATCTTAAATACTTCATAAGTATTAAATATCTCCCATACTAAACACCTTTAATAAGTTATCTATGTACTTGAACTTAGAATAGGTAAATAACTTATGTATCTATCTTCATAGGTATAATTCCTATAATTAAGTTATTACCTTTTCATATCCAGTAAGATTTGTTCTTAAACAATAACAAATTTAACAATTAAAAACATGAATTATTTTTCTCTATTTGCAATATGTTACCTTTATATGCTCCCACTAAAAAAAGACAACTATACTCTTATTATTCTTCTTGTAGACATAATAAATTCACATTCATCTCTAAAAGAACTTTTTGAATTCATTATAAAAGTGAATTTTTAATGACTCATAGCTTTTCAACTATACATCAAATGTATCAATAAAGGTATTAGTTCTAATTGGATGCATTGTTATAAGAGTTAAACATATTTAAATTTTATCTTACTATCATTAATTATCTTGAGAATCATTTTCAATAAGTTTGAACTTATTTAAATTTTTTCTCACTCCACAACCTATCTTGAGAACCATTCTCCTATAAGTGCTTATTGGAACAAACATTTTATTCAATTAGTATATAAAATTATATTCAACCTTTTGGATATCTCATAACGTTCTATTATCCAATTCAATTATTAACCTATCAAATAATATATGTTTCCACTAACCATCACATTCTAAAATCATTTACTTAAACTCTTTTGAAGTCTTAATATTTTATATATAATATAAAATCTTGTTAGTTGATTTAAATTGGAACTACAAAAGGTAAAACATTTTATTAGGTATAACTATAGAAAATAAATATTGTATCATATAATATCTTATATTGTGTTTTCTCCTTACACAAATCTATATTGTTATTATAATTTAGTTGTTAAGGTATTCACTAGATAATCTCATTCCTTAAATATAACCAAAAAATATTGAATCTCATCACATCAACCTCTTCAAAGTGGTCTATTATGCTTAATGCTTAATTTCTTCTTAGATTTAAATAATTTAAATTTTTAAATCAAAATTTTATTTAATATGTAGACTCTATTATGTAAAGTCATTAGTAAATTTAATAAAATATAAGTATCGTTCTTTTATGAATTATTATTACATCTTATATATCATACGTATAGGATTTAACAGTTCACTACCATTATATCCTTCACCAAAGGTTGATTTTGTTAAGGGTCCAACTCCATTTTGAAAACATGTTTTATTAGTACCATCACATTTGTACTTCAGGAGAATTGATGAATTGAATTTGTTTCTAAAAGGCACACCTGTGTTGGGTTTAAACATAACTATGTCAGTGGTGGACACACTCGTATGTGTAACCATATATATGATCTTATATGACCCCATGACCATATATGGTTTAAATCACGAGTGTTGAGGTCAAACACATCTATAAAAAGATGGAAACGTAGGTATCTGTGGACCGTATGAGTTTTTATATCCATTTATCTCTATAACTATCAAGTATTAAAGTGGCTTTCAGAGATATGGTTACTAAACACGCTTGCGTGCCTAACCATGTCCGGTATAAAAACATTAATTTTTTATACAATGTATAAAAGGCAAAATTTATAAGCATCATTAATAGAATATAAGTAAGATGTCAAAAAAGGGGAAAAATCAAGGAGTGAGAGAGAAAAGAAGGCTTTCTTATTTTATAATTGGTATTCTTTAACTACAAGTTATATTTGGAGGTTATATGATTCGAGATCAGTTTAGGAGTAGTATTGATTTGGAATATCAATTTTTATTCTACTCTAAAACCTTTTAGGATTATTTATAATTGCATTGTGGTAGTGTTTCGAGTTAGGTTCAATAGTTTGGAATTTAAACTCTTGTAAGTTTGCTATTTGATTGGTGAATTTACTTGTCAATTTGGCTTATAGTTTTTTTCTATACTATAAGGTTTTTCATGTAAAGTTGGTGTTCTATTTACTTTTCCATCATGTATATTGTTTGGGTTAATTCTTTATTGAATTAGTGTTACTTAAATTTGGTTGATTGTGTTTGTTGATCTTATGGGTGTTATTGTTTAAAGCCTAACAATTGGCAATGAAGCCTAGGTTATAGAGAGTGGTACTAGTTTTATGGTCAAATTGACATCAATCAATTACTCGACATAGAGACTTATGATGGAAGATCTTTTATATTGCAAAGATCGCTATGATCTAATTGATGTGGACAAAAATACAAAAGACAATATCCTATCTAAACTAAATAAATGACAGATAGAGTGTAGGAAAAGAAGAAGTGGAAAACCTTGGGCATTATTAGATAGTTGATTAATAACAACATATTCAACTGTATGTCCTAAGAGACCAACCCATTTAAGTTGTATAAGAAATTAGAGGGTCTTTAGAGAGAAATATCAACCACAATAAGGCCTTTTTGATTAAAAGGCTTATGAATTTGAAGTTAAAGATCGAAAAATTAGTGTTTGAGAATCTAAGTGATTTTGAGGATATTATCATCAAATTGAAAATCATGAAAATCATTCTTGATGATGAGCTATAAGCTTTATTCTTATTGAGTTCCTTTTCGAACAATTAGGAAACCTTGTTTGTGACCATTAGCAACTCTATTATGAATAATGTGTTTTTCTTAAATCTGATCAAGAAGCAAGAGTAGAGGTGCTTAAGGGCGTGACTAGTTCAAGAACCTCTAACAAGTTTGAAGATTATTGTTCAAAATATGGAATAAGACATAAGTAGACAGAACCTGGTACCCTATAACACAATGGTGTTGCTAAGAGAATGAATAGAACTATTATGGAAAGGTTTAGTTTATGCTTAAAATGTTCAAACTACCGAAGATGTTTTGGACTAAGGGGTCAGAACCAATATCTACTTAGTTAACCAAGCTCTATAAACTCCCTTAGGTTTTAATATTCTTGAGAGAATATGGATAGGGAAGACGCTTTTATTCACATATGATTATGTCCAAATACAAGGCTTTCAAAAATATGTCAAAGGATTAGAGATTGAAGTTTAATTCAAAGATTACTCCTTATGCATTTGTTAAGTATGGTGACAAAGAATTTGGTTACAGGCTCTATGACCTAAAAAAATGGAAGGTTGTCAGAAGTAGAGATATAGTCTTCTATGAGCATGAAATGCATACAGATTTCATTAAAGGAGGTCAGACTGCTTCTATAGCTTATCTTATGGTGTAGTTTATCTTAAGGTACTATTAATGTTTTTCTTATCTTGACTTTAATCGATCAGCTTACAGGTCAAAGGGGCTAAGAACTTGAGCAAGCATATGATGTCACTGATCAACTGCAATATAATGGTGATAAGCTAAATGAGAGAAGATCATGTAGAAGAGGTTTATAACCATCATAAGCTAGGGAAACATCCTAATTTAGTGCTTCAAGATATCAAATATTAACTAGAGAGAAGAAGCTTTCGACTAGATATCCAATTGTGGAATATCTCTTAGTTACTATAGATAGGGAGCCAAAGAATTTTCAAAAAATGGATTCACATAAAGATAAGGACTCTTGGATCAAGGCAACTTAAGAGGAGATGAATTCCTTGAAGAAGAATGAGTCGTATGACTTAGTGAAGCCTCCTAAAGGTAAGAAGGCATTAAGAAATAAATGAGTATCTAAGATCAACAAAGATGGTGACAAGCTGGTGAAGCATAAAATAAGATTAGTGATGAAGGGATACAATTAAAAGAAGGATATCAATTTTGATGAGATTTTTTCACCTATGATTAAGGTGACATTTATTCATAGTGTATTAGGATCAACGGCCAGTTTAGATATTAAACTTGAACAACTTAATATGGAAATTGTTTTCTTACATGTCATATATATGAATATATTTATATGGAGCAACCAGAAGGTTCAAAGTCTAAGGGAAAGAGGACATAGTTTGCAAATTGAAGAAGATTCTTTATAGACTCAAATAGGCACCAAAGCAGTAGTATCGAAAGTTTGGTTCGTTTATGATTGGTAATAACTATAAAAGAACTTTAGCTAACCCTTGTGTGCATTTTAAGAAGTTTACTAGTTGTAACTTCATTATTCTTCTCCTATATGTTGGTGATATGTTAATAATGGGATAAAATGTTGGCATGATTTGTATGTTAGAGGAGGACTTGTCCAAGTCATTTGACACGAAAGATTTGGCTCTTGTGAAACATATTTTAGGCATAGAAATCATCCATGACAGGAAGGCTAAAAAGTTGTGGTAATCGTAAGAAAATTACATTGAACGGGTTCTTAAAATGTTCAATATAAAGGATGCCAAGTCAGTTAGTGCACCATTAGTAGCCCATTTCAAGTTGAGCAAATGCACTTATCTTACTATTAAAAAGGAGAAAGATAATATATCCTCTATTCTATATTCCTATGTTGTTGGTTCTTTGATGTATGTCGTGGAATGTATGGGACCAGATATCGCCAAGCTATTAGGTTAGTGAGTAGATATTTTCTAATATGAAAAAATTTTATCAGGATTGGATCTTTATATAATTATGGGTCAATTCTCAGTGGAGTTTGTGTTTTGGTATTAGCAAGTATTGAAGGTAAAACCTATCTACTTATTTTACGCTCAAAAATTGCAAGTAAACAAGTCACGACTTGTAGTTAAAAAGAGCTGATATCGATCCCACAGGGATTGATACCTAGACACCGCTTAATTTAGACAAAGATTTGTTTAAGAAACAAAATTGTTAAATGTAAATAAGCTGGAAAATTAAATTAAAATTAAAAGACTAATGTAAACAATAAGCAATACCACAATTACAGAAAATCTGAATTCAAGAATCTAAATGCTAGAGATTATTTTTTCCTTATTTTATCTCCCTCCTATTTTATTGACTGAATTATGTCTTACCCTAGATTTCCGAATGTACTAGTTACCCTCTCTCAAGGTGTAACTATTTGTCCCTAATTGAATTAATAGGAATCGATTGAATGATCTCTTAACTTACCCAATGACTTTACCGATTCAACTAGTTATTAAACTATCCTATGGGTGATCAATTGACTAATCGAGATCTCTCTT
>JANZXP010000001.1:15010160-15020908 GCA_027576715.1 Erythroxylum flavicans
CATTATTATACAAAACCCTAGCCACCATCAGAGAGAAGAGCGTGCGGCATTCGAAAGAGTTTCAGGACGTGCTAGCAGCCCAGATCGTGCATACTCATGTGGATACCGGTAGAGGACATTCGTGAGTAGCAGTGTCTACGAATTCGAAAAACAACCACCCATCCGTGTCAAAACAAAGGTATTTTTGCGCATCCTATATTTTTCGGTTATACATTGTGTTGTGTTATAGTCTTTTCCGCAGCGTATTGTGAATACTTGGGCCATACGCGATCCAACATTACTGTGCATTACAGCACGTGATAGATCATAGAAAACAATTTGAGAAACCTCGAAGGACAATCCGTCCCAAATTTTTCTTATTTCAATGGAAACAACTAATCCTATTGGAAAGAAAGAATGACTATCTTCAATCTGTAGATATCAAAATCTGGAAAGCTATCAAAGTTGAAGCCACACCTCCTGCTACTGACGATGTAGAAGTGTGGACTGATGCTGATAGAAGAAATGCACAGTAAATGCCAAAATAAGACATTATCGAATCTATGCACTATATCCAGAAGAGTATGAAAAGATATCCTATTGTTCTACAACAAAGAAAATTTGGGACAAACTTTAAGTTACTTTTGAAGGAACGAATGAGTAAAGAAACATAGAATAAGTCTTTTAGTGCATCAATACGAAACTATTTGCATGAAACAAGGAGAAACTACAGACGAATTCTTTATATGTTTCAACGTCATCACGACTTTTAAGAACTTGGGAAAGATATATCCGAATAATGAGCTTGTAACAAAGATTTTAAGGTTGCTGCCATGGGAATGGAGACTTAAGGTGATAGTTTTAGAAACTGCAAAGGATCTCGACATTATTTCACTCGACTGGTTAAGAGGAAATTTGATGATACATGAAATCAAGCTTATGTGAGATGAAGGATCATCATACAGAAGAGGAATGACACTAAAAGCAATTGATGAATCAACTCCATTAAATGGTGATGAAAGCGACACTTGTAAATAAATAGAGATGATGAAGTCAATTTCTTAGTTAGAAAATATGCACTCTTCTATAAAAGGAAGCTAATAAAGAAAAGAGAAGGAAACAAGAAAACTAGAAACAACATGTTTATATCAAAAGGCAGCAGTAGTAGCAATACACAAAACAATCAAATCATATGTTATCACTGCAAGAAGCTTAGACACACAAGATCACAATGTCCTCTTCAAAAGGATAAAATAGAGAACAAAAAATCTAGAAACCAATCTATGATTGTAGCTTGGTCAGATGAGAATTTTGAAAACTTTGAAGAAGAAGAGCCTGAAGAATTCAGTAATGTTTGCTTTATGGCTAAATCAGAAGACGATGAGGTATGTTATTCTGACTCTGATATTGAAATTGATGAAATAAGAGATGCATATCATGAACTGTATGATCAGTATAAAAAATTAACAGTACAGTATTTCAAAAAGGTTGAGAAGTCCAAAAATAATGATGCTTCCTTAACGAACAAGATTAAATCATTATAATTTGAGAATAAGAATTTATTGTTTAAAATCATGTCTCTTGAAAATGAAAATAAGCAAAAAGACTTTGAAAAGGGATTCTTAGAAAAAAGGTAAGTTAGTTAGAGAATGCATTGCTTGAAAATAATTCTGTTAAGGTAAAACAATTAGAAGAAAATTTTGCTACTTTAGAACTTAAGAAAGAAAAATTTACCAAAAAATCATTTCTCTAGAAAAAGATTTTTCTAATTTTGTTAATGGAAGGAATAATCTTGATTCATTACTTAAGAATAGTAAAGGTGTTTTTGGTAAGGCTCGAATAAGATATAATGAAAATAATAATATTAGACCATACAAGAATTTATTTGTTAAATCCAACAGTAAATATAGTTAAAACAGCAGGAACCTGATAAATAGCAAAAATTATAGTAATTCTCATTCATCTATTTTATGCGATTACTATGGTAGACATAGTTATATTAGTCATTCCTGTAACTTTTAGAAAATGAAGAAATTATCTCAAATGTATGTTTGGAGACCAAAAAGTCAAACTACTAACCTGAAAGGATCCAGAAAATTTTGGGTACCTAAAATGAGATAATACATTCTGTAGATATGTTTCAGAGTAAAGACAAGAGAAAATCAATAGATAGTTGATAGTGGTTGTTCGAGACATATGACAGTTACTATAATTGTTTTGTAAAAAAATTCAGATTGAAAAGGGATACTGAATTACAGCAATTTAGAGCAATCATGCAGGAGAATTCTATAACAGAAAATTTAAAGATTTCTGTAATGAAAATGGTATAACTCATAATCTTTTATGCCCAACGACTTCTCAGCAAAATGGAGTTATTGAGAGAAAGAACATGACTCTTGTTGATATAGCTAGGACAATGTTGTGTAAAAGTGGCTTATCTCATGATTACTGGACAAAAGTTGTATCTATTATTTGTTACATACTTAGCTGGTGTATTCTAAAAAAGACCCCCTATAAGTTGTGGAAAGGAAGAAAATCGAATGTTGCTTACTTTCGAGCATTTGACTGCAAGTGTTTCGTATTAAATAATGGAAAAGACAATCTTAGAAAATTTGATGTGAGATCAGATGAAACTATTTTTTTGGGTTACAGTGCCGCTAGCAAAGGATTTAGAGTTTATAATAAAAGAACAAAGAGATATAGAAGAATCAATACATGTGGTATTTGATGAAGCACTACCCTCGACAACAGCAGCTGCTTCAGATGATGACGGGCATCTTTTAGTTCCTAAAAATACGTTGCACACTCAAACTACACCTATAGTTCCTTCTGAATTATACGATCAAGAAGGTCCTTCTGAAACTAGGACAGAATAGGCTCCTTCTCCAAGAACATTTCAACAGGAGCCTACGCAACGAGGAACACTAAGAGAATAGAGAGGTCTTGATAAACTTTAGTATATTCTAGGACCCTTCTGAAAGTCTAAGAACCAGATTATTGTTCAAAAATAATTATATTGCTCTTATTTCACAATTAGAACCAAAAACAATTAAAAAGGCTCGTACTGATGAAAATTGAGTTTTAGCTATGAAAAACAAACTAAATTAGTTTGACAAGAACAAAGATTGGAATCTAGTACCTGATCCACAAAACAAATCAGTTATTAGAACTCTTTGGGTATTTTGAAACAAACTTGATGAAAATGATAAGGTGGTAAGAAACAAAGCTAGACTTGTACCTCAAGGTTATATCAATAGAAACGTATTGATTTTGATGAAACTTGTGCACTTGTTGCTAGATTATAATCAATTAGAATTTTACTTACTTTTGCATTCCATAGAAATTTTAAATTATTCCAAATGGATGTCAAAAGTGTCTTCTTAAATGGATATATTAACGAAGAAGTGTTTATTAGTCAACCTTCAGGTTTAAAGATGAAAACCATCCTGATTACATAATGAAGTTAACTAAAGCTCTATGTGGTCTAAGCGGGCTCCTCGAGCATGGTATGAGAGGTTAAGTAACTTTCTGCTTGAGAATAACTTTGAAAGAGGAAAGGTAAATAAAACTTTATTTATTAAGAAAAAGGAAAATGATTTACTAATAGTGTAAATATATGTTAATGACATAATATTTGGTGATAGTAATCCATACTTCTATGAAAAATTCTCAGCCTTCATGCAGGGGGAGTTTGAAATGAGTATGATGGGAGAACTATCGTTTTTTTCCTTAGGTTGCATATTAGGCAAATAGCAAAAGGAATCTTCATTAGTCAAGACAAACACACAAAGGAACTCATTAAGAAATACCATTTTGAGAATACCAAACCGATGGGTACTCCTATGTATACTGGGACTAAATTTGATAAGGATGAGAAAGGCAAGGCTATGGATGAGACAAAGTACAGAGGAATGATTGGATCACTATTATATCTTACAAGCTCAAGACCAGATAGTATGCATAGTGTGTGTCATTGCGCACACTTTCAATCAAATCCAAAAGAGAGCCACCTTTAAGTAGTCAGGAGGATATTTTGCTATCTTCTTGGAACTATAAACTTTGGATTATGGTATCAAAAAACTGATTCATTTAATATAGTTCACTATTGTGATTCAAATTATTTAGGTGATAAAGTTGATAGAAAAAGCACAAGTGATCATTGTTAATTTCTTAGAGGATGCCTAGTTTCTTGGTTTTGCAAGAAACAAAATTGCACAGCTCTTTCAATAATCGAAGTGGAATATATAATAGCTATTAACTGTTGTGCTTGATCGTGTCATTCGAGCTTTAAAATTTATAAGCCCTTAAATACTGCAAGCACACGAGTCGTGACTGTAATATAAGGGATGTCGATCCCACGAGGAGGGGCAGTAATCTAATCCTAAAATCTAAGGCTAGAAAAACTATAAATTGAAAATAAAAGATGCAACCGGAATTAATTACAAGAATTGAATTCAACCAATTGAATCAAGAATTAGACACAAAAGTATTAACAAGTGAGCAATATGCAATTACAATAGAAATCAACCTAAGGATTTTACCAATTTATGAGAAAGGGGATCTGGACTAACATGTAAAATATACATATTAATCAAGACCTAAATGTCAAGTTTATTAACCCTTTTCAATTGTACACACACATTAATGATTATTTGGTCATTCGAAGTTTGTAATTAATCCTAAGTACGTTTTCATGAAAAGTTAGGCTACTTACAAGTTCGGTAGGTTTTATTAGAAAACATTTTTTGGGTTACTTTTTGTGGATATAGACCTAGTATTTTTACATGAAGGCAAACATTGATGATAAATGTCAATCTGGTTACTCAACTAAGTCATGTTTTATTAGTTTGCTTGGTTAGAACATCATTATAGCCTTTTGACGCGAAGGCTCACATTTGTGATGCTTGTCAATCTGGTTCCTTGGCCACATTATGTTCTCAATTGGCTACTAGCTCTATTCATAACCCGAAGGCTAATTATTTATTTAAAATTTTCAAACACACATTTTTTTATTTAATGTCTACTTTGTTGCTTTAGCTACTCGTTTTCATGAAAAACTACTAGCTAAGCTACTTAATCGAAAGACCTAAAATTATGAATGAATGTGACAACTTATAGGGTGATAAACTAACACTAAATCCTAATTAACTTGCATATTTAGCCAAAGAATCCAAATTACTAATTTCGTGAGCTAATGACTCTTCATAACCTAATAGATTATGTTTAAAATTAAATCAATTTCATTCCATCTAAGCATTGGCACATTCACATAATTCACAATATACAACCTAAACAAACTATCATATAATATGCAAAATTCACACTCAAAGCAAAACACATAACTCTCCCTACACTTGAACAACACATTATCCTTAATGTGAGAAGTAGTAAAACAAACACTCATGGAAGGAAAAAAAATAAAAATAAAGATTAAATTTAAAAGAAAAAGGGTTAGAAACAAATCCTCACGGTGATGGAGGCGGGGGTGGTGTCGAAGGTGGCAATTGGACTCCTTGAGCCTTGAAGTATAGATGAATATCACGTATATCTCAGCTTTGAGGTTGTTGTGTTCGGGTGATCTCATGCATCCTTCTAGAGTTCTCTGCCAGTGTTTTTGTAATTACCTTGGTGTTAGCAGAAATTATATCGAGCACTTTCTTTTGGCCAAGTTCTTCTGTGTCTTCTTCCTCTTCAGACTACTTGCTAGTTGAGTCCTCTTCAGCCTGCTGAGGCAACCCTATGATAGAACTCCCCTGACTAGCTCTGATCTTTACATAAGTATTTTGGCTGATGTCCCAGAGTTTCATGTTATGGGACGTTAGGATTCAACACACCACAAATGATGGTGATTTATAAAATCAGGGAGGTAGACAGTTAGGCCACTACCATCCACACTATAGTACTCAGCAATGGTAGAAACCAAGTACCCTATACCCAAATTATTGCTCTTCTTACTCAAAGTCGCAACAATAGCATTAAACATATGTGTGGAGGTGCACATTAAGATGTTATGATCCATGCACCACAACAAAAAAAAGTTCATTTGTTGAGCACTTGTTGGTTTCTGATTTGTCAAAAACCATTTGACATATGAATTTATGCAATATCAAGTGCTCATAGGTTTGTATAATATTGTTGTGGGTATTCTTAGCATCGAATCGTTCTAACCTAGTGAGCTCATTCCAATAGCAAGAAGCACGAAAATCAACATGCTGATTAATAATGGAAGATTTGGGGAACCCGTAAATAGCACACGTGATTTCAATATTTAGTTCATAAGCTCTTCCCCACAACCTAAATCACATTTCCTTAGGGTTACTAGGTTCGAAATAAATGGAAGTGAAGAATTCGAGAGTAAGCTCTTGCTAGACAGGATATTGGAAGTGTATAAGCTTTGTCCAGTAAATTCTTTCTGCTAGATTCTCTACCCTATCTCGCAATTCTAACTATATCAAGCATATCAAAATCAAAATATTTCAGGACTACTATTTGTTTAACATTAAGGGATTGGAAACGAATACATTTCTCTTCTGTGTAGATTGGGAAGAGTGCTCTGAAGTCCACCACCCTGTTCCTTTGCCCTCAGCTCAAGATTTGATTTCGTCCCAATGATTGTTTGCGCTTTGCTGACTTCTTAATGCGTTGCATATTGGATTGCAAGTAGGTGGAAGTCAAAATGGAAATTTGGAAGTTAAAGTGAGAGTGTTTGGAGCATCTAAACTTAGAGAGATAAATTTAAAATGAAAGTGAGTGAAAAATGAAGTATGACATGAATATATAGGTGAAGGAAGGGTAAAAAAATTTTAGCTGAAAATCACGAAAACTGTTTTACCTTGCCGCAAGTCACGATAATCCACCAATTTTCCAATTTTTCTTCTTTTGTCCTTCTACACATTCCCGAGAACACTTCCTAACTTTTTATAGCTCTTTCACCTCTCTTTTTTGCTTATTTCCTCGATCATCTAACTCATTTCAAAGTTCTATGCCTTCCCAACCTTATTTGGAAACGAAATAACTTAACTACGGAATTTAAACTATCTAAATGCCAAATAACATGAAATTAACAAGTCATGGGTTGCCTCCCATGGAGCGCTTCGTTTATCGTCAGTAGCTCGATGCTTTATTCTTAGAAACTCAATTGGGATTAATTATGAGCGACTTGCTTCTCTCTTTTTTGCTAAACATCAGTTTTGTAGCCTGTAAGTAAGCTACAAATTGCAAAATAATCAGAAGGAAAATATTGATAACATTATGAAAACTAATTAAGCTCAGTAATATCCTTTTTTCGAGCAAACTATTAACAAAACAAGGAATAACAAAACTCCCTTAATCTTCCATAGAATCCAGCAGTTTGCTCGATAAGAGGGTGAGTTGTTCTCTTCTAGGTTCTTCCTCATTTGCCGTTATCTCTTCTTCTTTTTTAGTTTCTTGAATAGAGATTTCCATAGCTTCTTCAAACTTCATATTTGTTGTCAACTATTCTTCTTCCTCTCATTCCTTAAAAGATTCAAACACAACATTTTTCTGAATGCGTCGCCCTCCTCCAAATTCTTTAATACATCATTGATGTTGAATGTCACTTAGTCATGACTAATCCAAATGATGAGGTTCTCTTCATAGACACCCACCCAAGTTTTTTCGATATTCAAACATGGTATACTAAGATCTGGGGGTAATATGGTGGGTTTTTCACCCTTTTCTTCATCCTCTTTCTTGATTTATGGGTCTTTTATAAGGTAAGGTTCAGCATAGTCTTCCACTGATTCTTCTTGTTCTTCCCCATTTCTAAGTGTAACAGCCTCATATTGCTCTCGTTGGTATAATTCCATATTGCTTAGAGAGTCTTCCACACTTCTCTTATAAAATTCACAGGAAAGCTGTCTTTCTTGAATCTCCAGGTTGTAAATAGAAGCGACATGATTTTCTGTTACTTGATCAAATTGCTCTTTCAGTCTCTTTTCATTCTCTTTCATGTTTGTTAGCTCATCCATGATTTTGTCCAATTTGGAATCCCATGAACTAGACTCATCTTGCTGAAATTCAAATAGGTTTTGATGTCTCATGTGAGTATTTGCATTATTGGACCAATAGAAATTTGGGTGATTCTGCCACCCCTAAGTGTACAGGTTCATATAAGGATGATGATTTCCCCAACTAAATTGAGACTCATTGAAATCCGCAAGAGTCCTTTGCTCTCTCTAATATACATCCTCCATGATCGTTCTTTTTATCTCCTCTTAGCATTCAACTCTTGAGATTCCCTATTGTTGTCCGATGATATCTAAGTTGATGTGTCGTTTATTTTTTGCCCAGTTTTTTTTAAAGAAGGTGAAAAAGGTCTTAGACTAAAGAACTAAATTAATTGTCTCCCCAATATGCAAACAAGTGCTCTCTTGTGCTCTAAATTGTTGCGTGGATGAGCTTTTGCACCTGTTCAGAGCCCATCGAAATATAAGTTCAGACCTTTTATCTCGTCCAATCCTATTCAGCCTTATCTAGCCAAAAAACATCATTGTCGGATGTGAAGAAGGGTGAGTAGCTTCTTTGTAGTAAATTCTTCCTAACATCACGTGGGACGGTGATGTCTTTTTTATTGAACAAAGTTGAATAGGATTAGACAAGACAAAAGATCTAAACTGATATTTCAGTGGGGTCTAAACAGGTGCAAAAGCTCATCCATGCAACAATTTAGAGCAATGGAGCACCTGCTTGCATATAATTTACACATCACGTGCAGTCAAAGTTATGTTTGCATTTGGACATGTTCCTAGTGCTGTTTGAAGGAGACATGGAAGGAACATAGAATAGAGGGATCAGATCTCTTATACCAGTTATGGTGTTCCTATTATGTTCTATCAAATCTCATTAACACATTTACATAGAACCCATATAAATGTATGAATGAGATTTAATAGAACAGAGTTGGAACAAAGTAATTAGAACAGAGGATTTGATAGGTAGAATAGGCGTGTACATGTTTCCTCGAGAAATTTTATGTTCCATCTTATTAACGCACTTTATTATTAAATTTAAAAACTCTATCTAAGATGACAAATTTTAGTTTAATTAAGATTAAGAATTTACTTAAAATATAAATATAATTAAGAAGATTGAATTATATTTCATTATAGAATAAAAAGATTAATATAACAATTTTCCTAAAATTCAAAACTGGTTCCGTTACCATAAGACCCCAAACGTCCTTCTGGTCTTGGACATCAGAAGAGATCAATGACTAGGGTTTATTTCTCTCCGAGCACCATCACAATCTAAGGCACCCATTTTTAGTTGGAATCACTCAATTTCACGTCCCACTACTACTTTGGATAGAGTTCAAAACCATGAACCGACCCGCTTTTGCGTCCGATACGGACGCCTTCCAATTCATGCTCAAAGAATCCGTCGACCGTTTTCTGACCGACTACCGGAAAGGCGCCTCCGATTTTTCAAATTTCACCTCCATATTCTCTCGCTTGCTTCACATTTTGCCCGATCCTCCTCTTGAAATCGTATGGTTTTACGCTTCTTTGACTTCGTTCTCCACCAAATTGACCACTCCACACAATTCAAACCAACTCTCTCTAGTTAAGGACTTGTTTCAACTACTGGTTTCTTGCTGTTCTTCATATAGTACGGCAAAAAAGATTGCTCTGCTGGCTCCCGTCATTTGTGAAATTTATGGGTTGGTTTTTGTTAGAAGGGACTTGAGGGAAGAGATTGAAGGTGTTCTAGAAGGTGTTATTGGTTACATAAGCATTTGTTGTAACGCTTGTTGTCGTACGGGCGAGGAGTCCGAGGTTTTGGGTTCGTGTTTCGCTGATATGGTAAGGGTTTGGGTGGTGGAGAAAACCGGGGATAACGGTAAATTTGGAGAGGACTTGAGGGTGTTTTGTCCGGTTATTAGTGATGGAATTAGGAAACAAATGGTTAGTAGAGAGAGATTTGGGGTTGGAGACTTGGCTGGTGTTGTGATGGTTGAGGCTTTCTTGCTGAGGTTGTGCCTGAAGTTTGGTTGTGGAATTTCACGAGCAGAGTTGAAGAGGGAATTGAATACCAGTGCAGTTCAGATGATGGCTGCTTTTCGGAGTTATTACTTTTTCGGTGATAGTTGTTTTCTTCTATTGCACCTTTAAATTCCTTTAGAGTTGCAGAACTTGTCATGTCTTTTGTTAACGGGTCTGAAGATTATTCCTTAAGGAAAAAAATCTCCATGCTATAAAAGGAATTCTCATGAGTGTAGGTTATCCCGTATGCCCAATTTTATGTTTAAAGGAAGCAGGTCTCGTGGCTTTAAAGAAGAGTTAAATGCTTCAAATTTGAGCTTTTCGGTCTGTGACTGGATGAATCTAATTTCGATTCAGTGATGAGTGGATACTTGCCATTTATTCTCATTCTTTGATGATTGCTTTCTTCTATTGATACTGTTTCATCTCCAAGTAGTTGAGCCATGTAGTTGGTAATTTAAGTAACGGAGTCTATATAATTTTCTTCTTGTTAAGAAATGCTATTCCGTTTACATTGCAGATACACTTCTCAGGATGTTGTTGGAACCAGTTTTGCCTGTCGTCTCGTTAATTGTCAGTATTCTAACTTCTGTTTGTTTACTAGTTTTTTATAGTCAAACTTGAGCTTTAAACGACAGTTGATGGTTTTCCCACCATCTTAAATATCCTAGATGGATTACACCATTTTTATGGGATGATTTAATGTCAAAAAGAAAAGATCATTTTTAAGGGAGCTTTTAATGGAAGATTTTATGCATTGAAGAA
>JANZXP010000001.1:15021008-15033323 GCA_027576715.1 Erythroxylum flavicans
CTTGACTTTTATGTACCAGCATCAAGGGTACGGGGGTCGCTTAATCAGTTGTACCCAGCACGCGATTGGCCAATTGTTTCCTCATCAATCATAAAAAAAATGATATACAAATATTAAGTATAAAATCAAGTAAGGTACCGAGCCTTTATTTATTAGTTCAACCGATAAAATGAAACCTTGCTATGGCTCTAAGCTAAAAGAGAACATATACATGTAGCATATATGACTCGGTTATGCATATGAAAGTTTCAAAACGTTATTTCATGCAGTGAAAGTCATGTTTTGCATTCCAAGTGCAAAGTTACTAAAAAATATAGTTTCAAAAAATAAAAAATTGTCCTTTGCACTTCAATTATAGGTTTGTTGAAAACAATAACATTCCCTAAAATATGAAATAAAAATATAAATTTCACTTCAAGTGCAAAGAGTTATTCAAAAAAATGTCATTTATTAAATATGTAAGCATACTAGCATAAATTGAGAATCAATTCTACTATACATTATCTAGGTTCAAAATCTACATACAAGTCAACATGCATGTCTTAGGATGTCCTAATCCCATTTGAGAGATATGTTTTCCCCAACTCACCTCAAAGGGAGGTGTACACTCCTTTGATTTCAACAATCCTCAATACAAGCTCCTTGATCCACAGCTCCCGAGCCTTTATACGTACAAATGCAATGTATTTACGACTCAAACATATATCTCATATTTATACACCATCACATAAGTGTATAAAACTCAATATCATAATTTTTAAGCTATAGGATTCAGCCATGAAGCTTCTCACATGGTTACTTTCCTTATTATTCACATAAGCTTTCTTTTGCATTTTTCAAGGCATTTAATGCCTTTGATCCAATACTTACACATTTTAAAGCATAATTAAGCACATTTTTATCTAAGCACAATAGGCCACTACTCATCAATCTAAGCAACAATTCAAGTTTACTCTAAGTAAACATGAAAGCTTCTTTCTAATGCACACCATCAAAATTCTCAATTCCTAAGCCAAGTTCACTTAGGCATCTTATCAAACACCAAAAGGTATAAACTTGAAAGCCTCCTTCTAATGTACTTTTTGCTCATTTTTCATCATTAATTCACATTATACATACACAATTAACATCACATAATTCATTTAAACCAACAATTTTAAAAGATATTCAAAATTTCCCAACTTTCACCAAAGAGAGGGCATTTTAGCTTTGGATTATAGAAGCTTCTCGATGACTCATTTCATTCATCTAAACCATGTCTCATGCATAGTCAAGCATGGAGAACAACATATCTTAACACCAAACTCAAAATCATAATGTAGAGAGAGATGAGACAAAATTTTCCTAAACTTTCCTTTAGGGATATCTTAAAATCCTTTAAAATTTTCTCAAATCTAATGATAGATTTGAGTTCCTTGATCCCAAATTGACTTATAACACCTTGATTTGGGTTGAAGAATCAAAAGAATGGTGGAAGTTTGATGATGATTGAAATTCTTCTTCTTCTCCTCTCTTCTCCTTTCTTCTCCTTTCTTTTAATTAAAAACAAAGTATTTTTAATGTTTTATGGTGGAATGCAAGGCCACACAAGAAGGGTCTAGAATTTGACTTTTCTTTGACCAAACATGGTGAATTTGCCTTTTTGCCCTTAGTTATATGAAATTACCATTATACGCTTTAAACTTTTCCTAAATTTGCAATTAAGCCCAAGATTTAAAAACGACCAATACTTTTATTTTCATTTTGGTCCCTGAACCTTTGAACATTATATTTAAGCCCCTTAACTTTATAAAATTACATATTGGTCCTCCAAGAATTGACAGATTACATTTAAGTCCCTTAAGTTTTAATAGATTGTAAATAAGCCCTTATGTACATCAACTTTTCCAATTAAGCTTTCTAAGTGTCTAATAAGTCTATAAATCATGTCTAACCACCTATAACACATTATAACACAAACTATATCCATATCCATCTAATGGACTCAGTTTTACACACTTAGAAACTTGTATGTCAGAAATCTCCAAGATTTCGCATACCGGTGAACTCTAAGTTCATGTAAGGGCATATAACATTATATATCACTTGCATATATACAAAAAGGATTCAAATACATTTTTGAACACATATAACACCATTTATATATTAATATATAGTAGTATCTCTAAGTACAGACCAATACAAAAGGACTCAGAAAATCAGGCGTTACACAGTCTCTTCTGGGTCTTTTCCATGTTTGTTAGCTTATCCATGATTTTATCCAATTTAGAATCCCATGAACCGGACTTACATTGTTATACTAATAAAAATCTAGGTCGTTCTACCATCCCGAAGTGTACATGTTCATATAAAGATTATGATTTCCCCAACTAAATTGGGGCTCGTTGAAATCTGCAAGAATCTTCTGCTCCCTATAATATATCATCCATAGTCGTTCTTTTTATCTCTTCTTGATATCTAATTTTCTAGATTCTTCATCGCTGCCTTGTATGTCTAAAGCAATGTGTTTTCAACTTTTTGCCTAAACTTCCTAAACTTTTTTTTCACAAAAGATGGTGAAAAAGCTTTAGACAATAAGAATTAAACTAATTTATCCACAACAAGAATTAAACTAATCTATGCCTCCCAAACAACGGTGCCAAAACTTGATTGTGTCGTTTGAGCTTTAAAATTTATAAGCCCTCAAATACCACAAGCGCAGGGGTCGCAATTGTAGTATAAGAGGTGTCAATCTCATAAGGAAGGGGATAAATCTAATTGTATGTTATCTAAGACCAACAATTTATGAAGCTCAAAATAAATAATGCAACAGAAAGTAATCACGATAATTGAATTGAACCACTTAAATTAGAAATTAAACATGAAGGAATAAAGAATTGAGCAATATGCAATCACAATAGAAATCAACCTAAAGAATTTACCAATTTATGAGAAAAGGGATTTTACTTATCATTAATTCTAACCTAGTCGATTATGCGTCAATGGAGTGTCAGTTCTAGACTGTCTTGAGGCTGATGACTCTCTCTCAAGTTATAACTATTAAACCATAAATTATAAACCCTAATCAGATTATAGAAATTGCAATCTCTCAATTCACAGATCATCCAAAACCTAATTAGATCTAACGCACTCTAATAAACTAATGGAACATCACACGAGAGCTCTCTCTAGGAAATTACCAATATGATTTATTAAGGTTTCTATTAAATCGCCTAACTCTCATTAATCTAATTTAATCATTTTTCATTCGGTTCACCCTTTCATTGTTTTACTAAATTATGAAACAATGTAATTAAATCACGAAATTCATCCAAATAACACAATCAACTAAATTATCATTAAATCAAAATAAATCCCAAAGGAGATTCTAGAACATCATCAATACTCCAAATCCTATTATCATACTATCCATCTCAATTTTATACATCAATAAAATCGAACCGAAAAGTAAATACAACTTAGAATAGATGATGCAAGGTAGCAACATCGGAAAACCTTCTAATTCGGGAAGCACGTTGAGTCAACTTCCTCTTCCTCTTCCTTCTTCTCTTTCTCTCTCTTCGTATTCTTACTTTATGGTTTCAACGATGGCTACTTGAAAGCTCTCTTTCTCTGCCTCTTTCTATTCTTTTGTACTCCTTTTTGTTTTGGGTAACCTTAGGGATTTTTTGAGTTCCGAACTCACATCTGAGCCTTCTATCACGATTGTGGCATGCAGACCACGATCATGGGCGGTTCCTTGAGATTCTATCATGATCCTTGATAAGCCACGATTGTGGTCGTTATTCGGCCCAAACGTCTCCGAAACTTCTCTGCTCTTCAATGTTAACCCTGAAACACTAGCAAACACATGAAAATACCTCAAAAATATAATAATTAAGCTCAAAAGCTTGTACTAACCCTTAAAACACTTAAAACATAAATAAATCACAAACTAACACAATTTTAACCTAAAAACATATTAAATGATTGAATTAACGGCTAAACACATATCAAACTATGCTTTCAAATACGATGCAATTTACACTTATCAATGTACAATCGAGGATTTAAGAGACATATAGTATGTGATGGTCTAATAGGATAGTCTTTTCCCACTATATCAAACCTACATCTTGAAAAGGGAAAAGAAAATGCATAGCTTATAATGATTATCCTATTATTTTAAAAAAGCAATGTCTAACATCGATTCTTTAAAATATCATGATGCCATGGGATTTGAAATAGAATCTATATACACTAACCAAGTATGCGCTTTGGTGGATCCTCCTGATGGTATTATACTTATTGGATGCAAGTAGGATTTTAAGAGAAAAATTGGCATGGATGGTAATATACATATGTACAAAACAAGGCTAGTGGATAAATGTTACAACGAAAATAAGGAGTTGATTTTTATTCTAAGAGGTTTCCTAATCATATTTGCAAGTTGCAAAAGTCTATTTATAGACTTAAGTAAGTTTCTTAGAGTTGTAACATCATTTCGATGAGATAATCAAAAAGTTTTATTTTATTAAAAATATGGAAAAACCATGTGTCTATAAGAAGGTTAGTGGGAGTACAATCGTCGTCTTAGTGCTATATATGGATTAGATATTGCTAATAGGAAATGCCATAATGATGCTCCAATTTGTAAAGATTTGGTTGTTCAAAAGCTTCTCCATGAAGGATATAGGAGAAGTAGCCTATATTATAAGAATAAAGATTTGTAAAGATACATCAAATAGATTGCTTGGCTTATCGCAATCCATGTATATAAACAAAGTGGTAAAGAGGTTTAGCATGGAGAATTCCAAGAAAGGATTCTTGGTTATGCCATATAAGATTTCTCTCTCACAAAATATATGTCCTAAGAAACAAAAAAAGAGATAAAATGGATTATGTTTCATATCCTTCGACAATTATATCAATTATGTATGCAATGTTAAATACTAGAATAGATGTCTCTTATGCTTTGAGCACAACAAGTAGGTTTCAAGTCAATCCTAATAATGTTTATTGGATGACTGTGAAGAATATCTTAAAGTATTTGAGAAAGACTAAAAATGTTTTCTTTGTCTATAAAAGAGTTAAATTGAGAGTTCAAGGATATTTGAATGCTAGTTTTCAATTCGATCCAAATGATAGTAGATTACAGTCAAGGTACATCTTCACTCTGAATAGTGGTGCGGTAAGTTGGAAGAGTGCTAATCAACCAATCATTACAGATTCCATGATTGAGGCAGAGTACATATCAATGTCAGAGTCTACAAAAGAAACAGTTTGAGTTAACAAATTCATCACAAAACTTACAATGGTTTTTAGCAATATTGAACCAATAGTATTGTACTATGATAACAATTATGTCATTGTATAAGCAAAGAAACCAAGGTCTTATCAATGATCTAAACAACTACTCAAAAAGTTTCACTTGTACAGGGAGATAATGTACTTGAAATTTTATGTATAACATTATTGTTTTTTAATTAATAAAGCTATCTTTATCTTTATGTATTTTGTTAATTTTATTTAATGTTTTAATACTAAAGGTAAAATCTCTGAAATAATTATTGTACAGTTGAAATTATAATGAGATCATAATTATGAGATTCAATTTGTATTTTTTTGTTATTTTAAAATTCTTCCTAATTGTAGTTTCATAAAGATGAGATGTTGATGAAATGGTAGAACTAGCACACGTTATGTTTCTTTCCTATAAAGAAAGCAATTGATTTCAACAACTAAAGTATGTAGATATATAAACAAACATGTGAATGCTTATTATAGAATAAGTTCATTAAACTAACCTGATTGTAACGATCCTAAATGGAGTATTACTTATGTATCTATAGATTTTCTCATTATGATGTTTGTATGATTGATTCTTAAACTTGTGATTACCAAAGTATTACATGTAAGAATTACTATTTTTCTGTGCTACTTATGACATATTCTTTTTAGGTTATTTCAATTGATAATGTAACACCCCACAACCATAGAGTCTATACACAAATATCCATAGGACATTCCAGAACATACCCTATGACAATGGCATGTTAGAGCAATCACTTTCACTTATATGGAATCATACAGAATAACTCAAAACTTAAAAGCTCAACTCCTCATTTCATTTAAAAACATAATTTACACCGTAGTCATTAAAACAAATATTACATTACCAAAACATTAGAGAGTTTACGACTTTTATACACAAGTTTTACATGACATAAGAAACTACATAAATACAGTCTATAACTCCTCAAATGTCAGCTGACTGACCTTTAAGCCATATCTTAATTTCCAAAATGTTCTTCTAGAGTGTATTAGGAACTAAGTCTCCTCTCTCGTACCTGAAAAGCCACATTATAATTTTGATGAGTTTTACGAACTCAGTGAGCTCACCATCATTAATGAGCTCACTCATATCATATACACAAATATCTCACATATAACCAAGTTCACAACATCCTCATCTCAATAAGATATAATAAATGTCACACATTTCATATACTCTTTTTAGGTATAATTTGCTCATGCATATTTCAATTAATCACATTATCAACAAATATATAAATATGGCAAATCATTTTATCATCATAATTTCAGAAATGTTTGCACAATCATATATATATTGCAAATGCATATGCATATGAGACTCCACTTTTTTTGTTATTTTGTTGTGACTGAGCGCCTTTCACTGTCCCATATTCCTTGTGGATATCGAGCTCTTTTTAGATACTGTCCCATACCTATTGTGGATACTGGGCTGATTAATCACAGAGCTAATGACTCTATATGTAGAATTCTAAGCTTTAAGCTCTTTCAGACTGGCTACTCAAGTCACAACGCCTTTATCTAAACATATATATTAATGTGATGCATCAAATCATAAAATATGATATCAATAACATTTGTTCATGCTCAGATGTTCATTAGACCTAAGTCGCATTCAACAATATATTGAGAATACAGATAACTTTCAAATTCATATGCAATCAGTACACTTCCAATACATTCCCAAATATCAAACTCCTCAGATCATTAATCAATCCTAGTGATTACATCTAGGTTACTCACAGTACGCTCCAAATTATGCTATTGCTTGGATGATTCGGAATGGATTCAATCAATCGACTTGTACATCTAAAATCATTCAATACACACAAAATTCACATTACAAATTCGATCAATCAAATACATATTCAGATATGCACATATATGTATGTGCCATGTTTAATGCATGTTCAATGACTTTCCCGGGTATGTTTCCTTAATCACAATTCATAATCATTCAAACTTTGTTACTTGGATATGTCTTGTTTGTACTTAGGTTTACACCTCAATTAATTTATTTGATCTAAATTCATCAATCAACCATCAATCTAGTTCGTTTCAAGCATAAATGCATCATAGGATAGTACCTTATCATTAGTTGTTTCAAACATTACTTAAAAGACAACATTTCATGTTCAAGCTTTGCCCATGATCGTGGTAGACATCGCCACGATCATGACAGAACCTTATGCATCAGGCCTCGATTGTGGCATGCATTGTTTCTCCAATTCTCCACGAATTTAACTTACTTAGAAACATCATTTACACTTTCAATTTTCCAAAATTCATGCTCAATATGCAACTTATTTAGGTCTGAATTGTACTCCAAATCTAACTCAAAATTATTCATTTGATAGCTCACAAATCATGTCTTTCATGTATCAAAAATCAAACTAGAACTATCATACAAATAGTCCTAATTCTTTCTCAATTCACAAGGACACTATATTCATATCTTTCTTTAGCATAAGTTTACCTTCTTTATACATCAAACTCTAATTCAATTCATCCATGAATCATCCTATAATTCCATGATTTTCATACTCCAAGAACAAACACAAGAACTTCCAAATTCATTCAATGTATTTCCAGCATATATCATCACCAACAGCATATGCATTTCATTTCAGTTCAAGCATCATTCTTATACCATTAAGCATACCATTAAGAGGAATAGACATTATATCCATACTTTATATCCAATTGAAACATTGTATAACGAAAAGTTTAAATTATACATAATAATCATGTATAGACACGTTGAGTTACACCACTTTGACATTTCTAATATTTGAGTAATCATGACATGCTAAACATCAATCTTGATCTGTGATTATAAATTATTTAATTAAAAATTAAAGATAAATTAAAAGAACTTTTAATTCGTCTAATTCTAATTATAAACTAGAATTATAATTTATAATCATTGTCAATATATTACGAAACTAATGGGTCACCTATAAAGATCAATTAAAAATAATAAAAATTAATTTAAATTAAGTTAGATTTAATTGTAAGTTTTAAAAAACTTCAGGGATCAAATATGAGATATTTAATTTTATTAAAATTAAATTAAATTATAATTAGAGTTTGATTTCAATTATGGTTATGATGTTAATTTTAATAAAAGAATAAACCCTAATGCTTTTTTTATTTATAGGAAATAAGCGTGAGGGAGTTAGCATTCCTGCTTCTTTCCTCTCAAAAGTTGAGTTTCTTTTTTTTTGTTACTCTATGGATACTGTTAGAGGTTGGATGCTCAGACAGCTCGTGGTTGACACATTTAAAAGAGTTTATACATGAATTCGAATCAGACAGATTCAATTACTTTTATGATTAATATGTTTTAAGTTATTCAATTATTAAGATCTGATCTAGAAATCTAAACCTGTGATACTATCGCTGGTGGTTTCCCAAAAGAACTTTCATAATATGTATCCCAATAATTTTCATAATAGCAACAATTGCATAATTATATATAATCCAAAACCTTAGTCTCTTTCCTTTAATCTCTAAAAGATTTTAATAACACTTTAGTATGTACTAAAGGTTCTTTCAACAACTTAATTGTGATATATTTATATCCAAAATTACCTGCAATTGTTACTAGCTATAAAATCTAATCATTATAATGACTAGTTTTTAGACATAGTCAGCTAGTCTCTAAGCACCTTCGATAAGCCTCTATCATCTAGCATATCCCCTGGCGTATTAGACTTTTACCTATTATATAACTTCTTGTTCATGGATGGATTGTAGTAGTTGAACCAAACTCTTATGTTATTTTTAAAAACACTTCAAGTCATAAACTTTCAATACTTTAAAATTTATAGAAATATCAAAACAATCTATTGTTATACATATTTGATTTAAAATCATTCAAATATTTTTTGAGCTTTGTTTGAAAATTAAGAGATATTTTTTAAAAAATCATAAGTAAACTTCTTTTTGATCATATAATTATTGACCCATAATTTATTAAAATAACCAAAATAAGATTATAAGAAAATTTACAATAATTTATTATATTATGAAATCCTTATTTCCTCTTTTTTATTTTTTTATCTTTTGAATTGTGTTTGTTCGTCAATTAGCTCATTTTAATCATTTTTTTATTGCCAAATGGTAATTCGATTGATCTTTTGGTCACTTCACCTTTTTTATTGACTTGATTGATTATACTATTAATTATTTTATATTTTTACTAATTACATATTGTCAAAAGGCAATTAATATTTATTATCTTACAATTTTTATAAGGGTTAATAATTTTTCAAGCATATAATTAAATATCTGAAAAATTAAGAATTGATTTAAAATTAGAATTTATTAGTTTTATTTTATTTAAAACTTATATTTAAATATGAATATAAATAAATACTTTGCTTAATATTTAATTCAAAATATTATTATTTAACTGAAAATAAATTATATTCACAATATATATACATTATTTTAAACTTAACTATATTCAATTGTTTAATTGTCTCGACAAAATACAACTATTTATTTTAGAACTAAATTATATTCATTATATCTATAGAATATAAAATAAAAATAAATGCGACTAAGAAAATAACTCATTATATAAATTTAAATAAAATTTTAATAACAGTTTAATTCTAGTAATTCTAAAATACAATTCTAAATGGTACAAGAGCAAATAAAAAATTTCCTTCTTTAAAACCTATGATCATAAAAAATGGCTAAGTGGAACACGTAGCTTACAGCTACATAGAGTTTTCCCGATGTCTCCAGTCTAGTACATCCTGAACATTTAAATACTAAAACTAGCCAAAAATTGCACCACATTTCCACTGACTGATGTTTAGTCCTTAGACATGATGATAACACCTGGGTTAAACAAATAGATGTCAGAATGAAATGGTAATAACTTAAATTATCATATTTGCAGAACGATAAACAATATCATGGCTTGTTTATCCTCTTCTTCCTTCTTGTTTTCTTTTATCTAAAGACATCACCTTGAAGTTAACTACACCAATCTTTCTGTTAAAGGTCTGAAACCAAAATTTGGCATCTGAAGCTTCATGAAGATGACAAAAAGGAAGGCGAAGATTCATCAAATGTTAACCCAGCTACCTACTTTAGGTCACGTCAAGACTAACAGGTTTGCATGTACATCAGTGTAGTTATACACCAAGGTGAAAATAGGAACTTTTGTTTGTCAACACTTAACCTGTACAAACTAACTTACAAAATTTCCTAGCCTCTCTACCAGTCTCCTGCACAAGCATTAACTTCTAATTAACTAGTTTCAGAATTTTGGCTATTGATTAGAGAACACTTATCCTTGAACCCCACGGGGTTCATTTTCTTTGAAGCTGAAGTCATCACATTCCATTGTCTCTTGTTTTATCTGATTAATGGCCAATCTGCGCATCTTCGTATTGTCTGCCGCTCTTGAATCTTTATCTGACCTAGACTTTACCCTCTTCGGCCCATGAACATGATTGCCATCAGAGTTTTGAGTTTTGAGTTTGGAGAAGTTGGCAGCTCTATTCCTACAAAGTCATCGCGCTTCAGTGGCCATAACATAATTCAAGTAGTTAAAACCATTCGCAATAATGGAGGTACAAAAACCAACCTTTTTGAGGATGCATCAGATTTTGGTTGTTTTGGTGATTTTGGCTTGAGTTTTCGTTTTCCCTTTACATTGCTAGCATGTTCAAGAACCAAAAGAAAGATCATATGTACAAACTAACAGGAAGCCGGTGATAAGCTTAATGAGCAACCTCTACCCTTCATGACTATATGGCAGACGAAAGGAGACATTCCAAATGAATCCAAGTACTCCAGTAAAAGGTCTCATTTTCTATGATAATATCAATTACATGTCAAAATCAAAGTGTGTGTGGCAGTGGACTTACATAGAAGATGACGCATCAGGTTTTGGAATCCCAATTTTGAAGTCCTGCATATATTAGCGGAAATTACAGCGCAGCAAGTTTTGATATAGTAAATTTTTAAACGGGAAAAGAAAAATAAAACAATGTTAAAACCAAAGGGGGAAAATGCAATGTTAAACCAAAAGACATACTTTGTCCAGCAAAACGTGGCCCTCCGTTAGTTCCCAATCTTCTCTTTTGAGATTTAGTGTCTCTTCATCACCATCAGTATACAATACCTACATAATAATAGTTGAGAACTAGAATGAATAAGAGACAGTGCATGCATCATGCACTGCCTCAACAGAACTGGATTACTAAACGTAAAATGGGGTTCAAGGCCAAAATCAAATAAATGACTTCTCTTTATTTAACATGAAACTGACCCATGTAGAGCCATCTCATGCTAAAATAAACTGTAAAATTTACTAAAGACTGTACAAGCTAAGTAACACCTCATACTCCTCCCAGCCTACAGTTGCCATCCAAAATAGGAAAAGAAAGAATAATTTGTTAGATGAGTTAAAAGCATCCAACCCTGTGCTTCTTCCGAATAGGATCATATGAATCAACAACTCCTTCATAATACCTGCAGAACAAGAGGGAAATGTCCAATTCAAAATTGAAAGAAGACAAATGATATAGTTCAAACACTGGCACACACAAAATCTTAGGAGAGGTTAGAAGCCCATAAAGATATCTTACGTCTTGTCCAGGGGCCACCAAACCTTTATTTTACAACCAATTAATTGCTCGCCAGAAGCCTGTGCAACAGAGCCAGAATCCTATACAATAGAACGAGAATGCAAATTTAATGAACTAAAGGAGAGACTCAACTTGAAGAGAGTGAGAGCAGCAATACATTAAAAAAAATCATTTGAGAATTTGAGTCACACAAGAAAAACCGTCAGCACATGCAGGCAGTGGTTTGAAAATTTTAATCACCGTTGAAGTTACAACAAATGTTGTGAATACCGTACCGGATTTGGTACCGGATTGAGTTCTGGTACGGTACAGTACCGGTACCGGTTAATACCGGATACCGTTTCGGGTAATTTTTTAAATTTATGAAATAGTCCCTGAATTTTTTTAA
>JANZXP010000001.1:15039803-15067288 GCA_027576715.1 Erythroxylum flavicans
AAAAAGATATATGGCCTTTCTTACTTTTTCAATCATGGAATCCCACATCTCATACACCAAATGGAGAGTAGATGCATCCGTATCTGTGCTTCTTAAAACATCATAAATAGGATTGGTGAAAGAAAGAATGAAATCTATCTTTTGCCACCAACTATCACTCAGTAGCTTCTCTTTGACAAATTCAGCTTTGCCAACATCATCTTCCTTGTAAGCAGACCATTTTTCACTTATCACCATCTCTTGGAGCCCATGTTTGAGAAGTTTAAACCGCTTCAACATCACTATTGTAGAGGCAAATCGAGTAGGAGCAACATTAAGTAACTTCAATGAAGCAAACTCATTAAAGATGGACAACCTCATATGGTGATTAACAATGAAGTTCTTAATAAAAGAAACATCGTCAGCGATTTGTGAAATCCAAGAACATTCTTGATACACGAGATTGTTCCTTTCTGTATTCTTAGCCGCACAAATGCTCTTCAAAGCAAGGTTAAGAGTGTGGACAACACAAGGAGTCCAAAAAACAGTTGAAAACTCTGCCTCAATCATTAAACCAGCCGCCCTACAAACCGGTGCGTTGTCTGTCACAATTTGCACAACATTATGAAAACCAACTTCCATAATCACATCCCTCATTTGCTTGGCTATAAAATCCTTGTCCTTGATATTATCAGAGCAATCAATTGCTTTCAGAAACATTGGCCCACTTTCAGTCACAGCCATAAAGTTGAGAAGAGGTCTTCTTTGTGGATCACTCCACCCATCACTTACAATGCTCACTCCTTTTAGATTCCATGTATTCCTTATAGGTTGAAGAAGCTTCTCAACATGTTCTCTTTCTTTGTCAAGTAAAGTTGTTCTCAACTTGTTGTAGCCCGGAGGAACATAACCACTAATATAATTATTTGCAGCAAAAGAGAAAGCCTTGATGAAATGAGGATTCCTTGCAAGATGAAAAGGCAAACCTGAAGAGTAAAACATTCTAACAATCTTAAGATCTAAAATTTCTCTAGCTTGCATGTTGAAAGCATCATCTATAGGTCTCGATGTTGCCCTCCTCTTTCTTCAATCAAAACTACTAGTACATGTTGCTTCACCAGTTGAGAAATTTTGAGATTGACTAGATAAGGGTGGAAGAGGGATAGGTCTTGCCTTAGAATTTTCAATCAACAATGTAGATTCATTGTCAATTGTTTTAAGTTCTGTCACCTTTGAGGATGGAATGTCACCACAAACTCGAATTCCCTTGCCTGCCAATTACAGGTGTGCCCTTACCCTAGTGTAAGAACCTTTAAATGAGCTATGGCAAAAACTACACTCAAACTTAAAGTTTCCACCACCTCTGTTTTATTTTTCTTCACCACATATTTCCATAGTGGGTTTTCTAGATTTTCTTGTTCAGCACCACTACTAGAAGCCATGGAAAAAGGAGAATAGTGGACTGAAATACCTAATTAAGATACCAAATTGTATTAACAAACAAGTAAACAATAAAGTGTTTTTATGTCGATGAAGAAAGCAAGACGGGAAAAGCAACTTTCAACCAAACACATTTCTAATTTCAAAATCACACATGAAGATTGCTAATTCTAAAAAAAGATTGTAGGCTACAACAATCCAGCTATGAAATCATCAATATTGCATTGCAAAATACCAACTAAACACTTACCAAAAAGATTAGGCAACATAAAACTCACTTTCTTTTTCTATGACCAACACAAATATGGCTTCTGTTTTATACTTATATTCTATTTTTAGATTTTGGGCTTTGTTACGTTGATAAACAGAAAATAGAACAAATAATTGACCCAATCAAAGCCTAAATCTGAAGTGACTAACTTGGTTTCTAGAAATTAAAATCTACATCAAGAAACAATCATTGAATTTAGAAATCGATATTGAGTCATTGACAGGTCTACAGGGAAAGCAACATTTCGCCTACTTATCATGAACGGCCAATAATGTCTCTCTCCTTGGAATTTTTTTCTGAAATTTTTTTTGCATCATTTTTTCTGAAAGAGAGAGCATTTAACGTCTTTGTGTTTGAGAATGGAAGTTGCTTGATTCAGGGGTAAAGCAAGTGTTTAACGTCTTTGTGTTTGAGAATGTGAAATTTGATACTGTTGATTTAAGTAATAGAGACAAACGCACTATCACAAACAGAAGAAATACAAAATCATCATGATTCATGCACGACACAGATGAGAACCACGGATGCACCACAAAGAAGAGAACCACGATGAGAATCACGGATTTTGAGAACCACAGATTCATAGCGTCATTCAAGGACGCAAATGAGAACCACAAAGACAGTGTTAATGTACCTGAATATGAAGACAGCGTTGTATGAAGATTGAAGAACCAGCGCAGATGTGACGTGAAGGAGCAGATGGAAGCTAGGGCGATGGGCGACAGAAGAATGAGGAATTTGAAAAGTTTCAACAATTTTATCTTTCTTAATAAGGAAGACTACCCATGTCAACTAAATAAAATTTCAAATAATTGATAAAAATATTACGAGCCATATTAAGAAGTGCCCGAGCCGTTTCCGAGTCATATTAACTGTGTCCGAGCCGTGTCCGAGCCGATAGAAATAATTTTTTTATTCCAACACGTATAGACACGTGTCCGACACGTGTCCACCGCGTGTCCGTGTCCGACATACGGACACGGCACAATGGAGCCGTGTCCGTGCTACATAGATGACAGAAAAAGAAACTGTATATTTAGAATTAATTCCTAAGTTTTTGCTTTTATCACCTATAAGTAGTATTTTTGTATGAAGTAGTCCTAAGAACACAGTGAATATTGAATCATTTGTTTCAGCTTATATAGTATCAGAGCAGGGACTTATTCTCTGACTTTAGCAAGAAAAACATTAGTTCTTTCACTATGTCAAAACCTCAGGTTCTGGATCATTAAATACTTTTCACTTGTTGCGAAGTTAAATATTGTGAGAGTGTTGCTTTCTATTGCAGTTAATCTAAATTAAACTCTACATCAGTTAGATGTGAAAAATGTCTTCCTAAATGGAGATTTAGAAGAAGAGGTGTCTATAGAGCCTCCCCCAGGATTTAGTAAAAGGTTCGGAAAAAGGATATGCAAATTAAACAAATCTTTATATGGGCTGAAACAATCACCAAAGGGCCTAGTTTAAAAGATTCGCAAGATTTGTGAAGTCTCAAGGTTTCTTATAGGGACAGTCTGATCATACTATATTCATAAAAACTTCTGCAAAAGGAAGGACAAAAACTCTAATTGTGTATGTAGACGACATTATCCTAACTGGCAATGATTTTGAGGAAATTGAAATTCTTAAAAAGAATCTCTCAAAGGAGTTTGAAATTAAAGAACTGGGGTATCTTAGATACTTCCTAAGGATAGAAATTGCTATATCTAAGAAGGGCATAGTAGTCACCCAACAAAAGTAAATCCTGGACCTTCCAGAAGAAATTGGGATAAGTAGATGCAAACCATCTGATATTCCTATAAAATTCAACTCAAAGTTGGATGAAGTTAAGGAAGGAGTTCCAGTAGATACAGGTTGATATCAACGATTGGTAGGAAAGTTAATCTCTTTATCTCACACCAGACCAAATATTTCCTTTCGTGTCAATGTAGTAAGTTAGTTTATGCATACTCCCTACGAAGAAAACTTAGGAGCAGTGTACAGAATCTTAAGATACTTAAAAGGGACTCCAAGGAAAGGATTATTCTTTAAGAAAAGTGATCAAAGGAGAGTTGAAGTCTACACTGATGCAAACTAGGCAGGGTCTCTTACAGACAAAAGATCAACTTTTGTGTATTGCACATATTTATGGGAAAATCTATTAACCTGGAAGAGTAAAAAACAAAGTGTGGTTGTTAGAAGTAATGCAGAGGCAAAATATAGGGCAATGACTCAAAGAATTTGTGAAATAATTTGGCTTAAAAGAGTAATGGAAAAACCTAAGAAACCAGTGGAGCACCCAATGAAGTTGTTTTGTGGCAACAAAGCAACTATCAGTATTGCCAACAATCCAGTTCAACATGATTAAACGAAGCATGTGGAGATTGACAGACATTTTATAAATAAAAACTTGAAAGTGGACTCATTTGCATATCATTTGTACCTTCAACACAAGAAGTTGCTGATGTCTTCACCAAAGGGCTACTAAGACAAAAATTTAAGTTCTTTTTAAGCAAGCTGGGAATGATCAATATCTATGCACCAACTTGAGGAAGAGTGTTGATATTATAAAAGTAACCAGCTATTAGCTAATTCTCTATAGATTATTAATTGATATTCTATTAATTTGTAGAGATTTTGTCACTTAGAGAATAAATAGATTCTTACTAAGTTACAGAGGTAATTAAGGTTGTAGTGTCCATATATTCCTTGTACTATTCACAAAAGATTAAGGAAAAATTATTTTGTCTTCTTTCTTCAGGTTCACATAATTTGAGGGAGTTTTAACTTTTAAAGAATTGTCGAACATGTTTTCTTATGAGTTGGCATGTAATTTAGTTTTTGGAGCACCTTATGAACGAGAGTCATTGATGCCCAATTTCTTTGCAATATTAAAAAGTGTTTCATTTCACTCTAGGCTGTTGAATATTCTTCTAGATGCCCTTCCAAAATGTGCCGTCATGGTGAATCAAAGCTCTGATTCCAAATTGATGTAGGACAAATAGAAGAAGTATTAACAAGTAGCTAGAATCGTGAAATTAGGAGATATGGTTGATATTAGGCTGCCGGAATTTCAAGTTTCAGTGCTGGATTTCAGATAAGAATGTTGAACTTTCAGATTTGGTATAGTTGGGCTTTTAGGATTTGACTGCTGGAAATTTAGGCTTAAAAGTTTATGATTTAATATGGCTGAAGGTTTAAGAGGTTAGGTTTGCTAAAATTTAGTAACATAGAGAATGAAGGGTGGGAAACCAAGAATCACTCTCAAGGTCTAAGAATCCCTCTTAGAAGAAAACATCACACTTTTTAGTTAAATACTCAAGTTTGAAAAAAAAAAATTCAGACTTGTTAATCTTAAAGGGCTGAGTATACACATATTTATAGAGAAATTATTAGAACACTTATTCAAGTAGGAAAGGGTTCCTAACAAATTTAAATCCTATTCTAACAAAAATCCTATAGATTTAAGTTCTAAACAACTAGGTTAACACATCTAAACATAGAATAACATATTTAACTCACTACTATGTCTTATCTAATAAGGAATCCTAACATAATCTAAATTTGAGTCCTTATCTTTATTGTCAACTCAATTCTTAATCCTCATCCCACCAAATTAAGGCTTTTGGTTGACTAATTTTTTCTTTTTTATTTCTTCTATAGACTTTAAGCTCTTTTGCATGACACCATCACTTAAGATTATCCCTTTTTGATAAGTGGAGCAGATTTAGTGCTTGGAATTAAGTGGCTTGCTTCTTTAAATACAGTGTAGGCCAACTAGAATGAGATGTTTCTAATTTTTAATCTTAATGGGAAGCAATATAAGCTCCAAAGGGTAACACAAAAGTCAGATGTGGAGGTAAACTTCAATATCTCTCAAAAGAAGCCAAATTTCCGAGTAATCCTCCCCCTAAATTAAAAAATTGCTGCAAAATTTTAAAATGATTTTTGAAGGATATCCTTCCACCTTTATCACCACCACCACAGTCACCCCATTCCTCTACTTCCCAATTTAAAACCACCAAAGATCTGTCCATATCGCTATCCTTCCTTTCAAAAATCTGAAATTGAGAAGCAAGAATCAGAGTAAGCTTAAATCAGGTATTTTTAGAACAAGCACCAGCCTTTTTGCGAGTCCCATTCTCCTTGTTAAAAAGAAAGACAACACCTAGCGTATGTGTATCTATTATAGAAGCCTAAACCAAATCAACATTCCAGACAAATACCCAGTCCCAAACATCAACAAGCTTCTTGACAAATTACATGCTGCCTCTTTCTTCTCAAAGTTGATTTACATTCAAGTTACCACCAAATATGCGTCAACCTTGCAGACATCCACAAAACTACTTTTCGCACCGATTCGAGCCATTATGAATTCACTGTGGTGCCCTTTGGCCTCACCAATGGTCCATCGACCTTCCAATCAGCAATGAATGATCTATTCTGACCATCTTTGCAAAAATTTATTCTCGTATTGTTTGAGGACATCTTGGTATACAGCCCATCTTTCATCTAACATCTTAATCATCTACACCTTATCCCTAAATTCTCCAAGATAACCACTCCTATGCCAAGGCATCTAATGTTTATTTAGTCAGACCAAAATTTCTTTTTTTGGGCATGTGGTTTCAACCAAAGGAGTTGCTGTTGATCAAGATACGATTCAGGCAGTTTTGGGGTGGTTGATACCAACTACCGGATTTTTGCGGTAGTCGGTATCAATTTTTTTGGGATTAACAAGCTACTACCACAGGTTTGTGCGGAGTTGTAGAATGATAGCCCAACCACTTATTGATCTCACTAAGAAGAATACTTTTAACTGGTCTCCTACAGCAAAGAAGGCTTTCCAACAACTCAAGCTATCTTGATTGTTTATGTAATGTCATGAAGTGCTAATAGCATGGAATTGAAAGGTTTGAAGAAAAGCTTGTTGCATATTTTGAGATGAAAGACCTTGAAAATTAAATTTTTTTTTGTAATAGAGTTTGCTAGATCCAAGGAGGGATATCTTTGTCACTCAATGCAAGTATACACTTGACTTGCTTCATGAAACAGGATAGCTTGAATGCTAAGGTGTTGAAACACCAGTTGAGCCTAACCTAAACCTTCGGCATTCAGAAAAGGAAGGTGTGATGAATATATATCAGTTTCAAAGATTGGTTGGAAGATTGATCTACTTATCTATACAAGTCTAGAAATAGCATTTGCACTAAGCAAAGTTAGTCAATTTTTGCATTCACCATGAAAAGAACACTTTGAAGCAGCATACAAGATACTGAGGTACCTAAAGGAAACCCCTGGTAAAGGTCTGTTTCAGAAAACAAGGACATCTTCAAATAAAAATACATACAACTGCAGATTGGGCTGGAAGCATAATTGACTGAAAGTCTACTTCAAGTTATTGTGCCTTTGTTGGAGGAAATTTTGTGACTTGAAGGTTTAAAACATAGACATAGTAGCTAGAAATAGTGCTGAAATGGAATTTAGATCTTTGGATCACGAAATTTGTGAAGCTAAGCAGAATAAGAGATTATTGGAAGATTAAAAAATTTCAATTATATCACCAATCAAAGCGTACTGTGACAACAAGGCAGCAATTGCAATTACATATAATCTTGTTCTTCATGATGGAACTAAACATAAGGAAGTTGACAAGCACTTTATCAAGGAAAAAACTTGAGAAGGGACTGATTTCTATAATTTATTATTGCTGAACAAATAGCTTTTTCACAAAGGGACTTAACAAGAAACAGTTCAACTACCTAATTAGCAAGCTGGCCATGGAAGACATATGCAAGCCAGCTTGAAGGGAAATATTGGAAGCATGAATTTTTGCCTTGATGTGGCTGAAATCCTGTTGATTTTACAGCCGTAAGTATTTAGATTTTAGTCAATGATACAAACTAGTCAACTGTATATTTAAAAATTTAGAGATTATTAAGTTCCTAGGTTTATGTCTTATATCTCCCATAACTAGCACTGTTTTATATAGTTTTAAGAACATAGTGAATAACTGAATCAATAGTTTCAGCTTATAAAAGTGCTTTGGTCAATAGTTCACAAAGAAAAGCTTTTCAAGGAAAGGCAAAGATCAAATGTCTAACAAAGACATCAAAATTCTTTGACTAAAAGAAACTAGCACCTCACAGAATTGTCAAAAAATAAAATCAAAGGATTGATACCATTTCCTTCCTTGGAGTACGCTTCCTCCTAACTAGAGTTTTGGGGGTTTCGTCAGGTAGATTCCCATCTCTATTTGATGATTTAGTTATCTGCACAGTGATAAAAGGAAGTTAAAAAAAAAAAAATGAGCCCAACAAAACTTGGAGCTCTTGATTTTGAGAAACATGCGTCACAAGGATGCCCATAATGTTTATATGTACCTTATCAATTGTCGCAGCAGTATCCCCGTGAGAAGTATCATTCACATACATCCTAGTTGTGTTACGTCTTTGGACAGACAAGCTGCCTTTACTCATGCTCTTTACCTGTATGTCAACTGAGTCATATAATGGTTTTTCCTCTTCAGACTTCACCACTGGTGCTATATGCCCTGGGGTCAGAGAAATCCGCTCAATATTCTTGGCAGAATCTCCTGCTTCCCTTGAGATCTTTCTTCGTTTCACCTCAGTTCTTTCTTTAAATTGCTTTCCTAGAATAACATTACCAGATTTTGGAGATTTCTCCCCACCCAGAGAACTCAATATCTCACTTGTTGATAAAGACATGGAATCAGGTTCATTCACAAATTTCCCCTTTCTTTTCCGACCTCTTATTGAAAGAATTTCCTCCAGAGGGCTTTGTTTTGGCAATGATGATGAAGCACCAATTCCACTAGTTTTTGGTCTAACACTGGCAGGTTCTGCGCCACTCATATGCAGGGATGAAAGAGCTGCTTTCTTGAAAACCAGATTTCCAGAAGGTGAAGTGGAGTGAATTTTTCCTTTATGAGGTATTTTATAATTTTTCCTTCCTGAGCGAACCCAAGAATGATCATAGCCCTCTTCTGGATTCATCAAAGAATTAGGTTTTCTTCCCCTCTTCTTTGCAGAAGTCTGTGGTTTTACTCCCAGTTTCACTACAGGTTCAGCATAGCCACCTCCTTCAGTAACAAAATCTTGGGCAAGAGAACCACGCTTCAGCATGCTTGAAGAATTATCATTGGCAAAGGTGTTAACCTTTCCTGTTGAGGCAGTTACCACCCTTCCTGCTGAATTGGAAATTCCATCTACAGCTTGAAAATTTTCTCCAAGACGGGTATCATCTGGTGATGAGCCTTTAATCATCTGACCAACAGAGATTTGCATTTGACAAAGATGATTTAGTCAAGCCTTAGTTCAAAGACTCCGAACTAATGTAATAAGACAACAACTGCCAAATTGTTTCCTGATTGCTCAGGAAAATAGTGATCATCATTCAACAAGTGCAATCCTTCCTTTTCAATATTTTTTAAAATTACTTAAGCCATGCTAGTAAAGATGTAAATCAAATCAAATAGGAAACAATGTGTGATTTTACCAGGGGAAAAGTTTGCAAATTCTCCACAAAATACAGTGCAAAGGAGGTGTTAAACTTCTAGGTGACTGGGACATAGGACCAGCCATGACAAGATTGTATTAGTCGTACATCAGTAGTAGATTCCTATTTGGATTGCCTTATTTACACTAGTATTGTTTGTGAAATGCAGAACAGTTTTGCACTACATGTCATCGTCTCCCATTATACATTCACGGGGGAGAACAACTACAATTTATAGAAATCAGGGATCTGATCCTTCTCAAGCAAATCTAGTATCAAAAAAGAGAGAAAATGTTAAGACTTTATTCAGAAATGCGGTAAACTTTTAGTCCCGTCTGTAAACCAACGATGCATAATAAAACCAATATGTTTCAACAATTACTAGGTTTACAATAACAGGAAAATACCGGATGTTTCTCAGAATGATTAACATGATCATGCTTAAGGGTATGCGACTCATCTTGGCATATAGAATCGACTATCGAAGTATATTCATCCAAAGCTACTCCAAGAGACAGCACTGCTTCCTTGAGGTAAGGTTTAAGTTTGGTAAAACAGTTAGTTAATACTTTCTCTCCAAGCTTCCATGCGATGGGAGAAGCACTCTGAATCACAACATATGTCAAATCAACAACCACCATCAGGATGACCAATAAACTGTTAAAGTAATACATATCAGGAAAATGCATCTACCTGACTTTCTTTTCTTGCACTGGCTAATAGAGGGGCAATAAGATCCATCGATATGTCTTCACTTTCCTCTATCACCCAGGTCATTATTGTTTCCATGGCAAACAATACGTTATGTGGATGATTGGGTCTTCAATTTCATGACACAGATGAAACATAAATAGGAAATGATATCAAGCCCTGTACCACTGCTTAAGCACTATAACAACCACAAAACTATTAAGCATAGGTGACCAAATCTAAGCACAAGGAAAATGGGGAGAAGCCTAAACTTGCATGGGATTTATGAATACAAAAAAACTATTATAGATTAATAATGCTGGGACCATACAAAATGTATTAATTAAAAGAGAATATTAATTAATTGAGAATTAATCTAGCCTATTAGATCAAGTTGGAATGATAATATAAAGATCATTAATTTATCGACCATTAATTTATAAAGGTTTTATTATACTTCACTATATCAATCTAGGACATGTATGTCTCAAAAGTCTAAGGATCACTTGAACCCTATCCCAGAAAAAGCCCTACGAATAAATAACCAATATCCATATGCATTCTTTTGTCATGATGTTAGTAAAACTTTCATTAGGACTGGGAAAAGAACAATAAAGTGCTCAAACACCCTTACTATAAATGTTCAATAATAAATTGCCTCAGTTGTGTATTTCATTGCTGCTCTTGGTTTTACAGAACTTATCTTTTCCTTATAAAAGAAAAAGCATTTTGCACTATTTACTCCTATTTAATTTAGGTGCAGATAGTCAAGATAAAGGAAACCCCTAATATGAAAATGAAAGAGTGTCATTATCTACTGAATTACAGAAACTAAACAGTTGTCAAAACCTCCAATGACATGGAGAAGGTACATCTTTCCCTTACTCTGTATGTTTTGGAGGCACAACCATATACATGGAATGAAAGGCCAGAATCATATTATACTCATCATTTTTTATTGCCGCTGATGATTAAATAATATAGATATCAAATTCTATGTTTAACAAATGAAGCTATAGATACTATAACAAAACTTCATAAAAGTCATCCCATGCACTCTTCAAGAAAAGGGTGCTTCCGGTTCTGTCAGTACTTGATAATCAATTTGGTTAATATATAATAAACATTTTAACAATGTAATCACATACAAATATAGCCTGATAAGGGGGTCCACTTGCAGTGTAATACATAAATGTGAGACAGGTCACAGAGATAAACTTTTGAATGGACTAAAATTTTATTTTCTGATCTAAGACTTTCCATTACACAAATTCAAAATTTTATTTTCTGATCTAAGACTTTCCATTAAACGTATTCCTAATCATATAAACAACACCACACCTGCAATGCAGGATAAATTCGACCAAGTGAATGGCAGTTTACAGGGCTCTTACCTTATTGTCTTCAGAAATTTCTGGAACATTTCCACAGTAAGTTCATGCAACTCGAGGTCCAGCATCACCAAACAGGAACGTACCTTCGCCATAGTATCCAGAATTGAAACTGCCTTTGCATAAGAATGACCAGAAACATAGGACAATTTTTCGAAAGCCGCTACCATCAATTGAAAAATTTCCTATACACCAATGAGAATGTAAATCATATAAGAATCCCCAAGAACCAAACATGAATCCTGATTGAATCCATTTTATTATTGAGAGCACCTTCATCTGGTTGTCATTATAAGGAGCATCTGGCGCTGTTATTCTTGTTATCTCACTAAGGCAGGATGCAACTGAAACTTTCACAACTGAATCTGAGTGCCTCAAAAGGGAACCAGATATTAATGCTTTCATTGGTGGCAGAAGGGCATCTTGCATCGATCTTGACGGTGCCTGTTCCACATATATGAGCAAGCGCTCTAGTTTCTAAAAGAAAAAAAATGAAACAAAGAGTGGAACTGTCACATTATGACATCTGGAAAAACAAGAAGGAAAGTGAAATGTGTACCTGTCGCGAAATTGGGAAAGAAAAACTCAAAATGCAGTAGAAGACATGCACAGATAAGTTTACAAAAAGATGATAACAAATATTACCAACAAGTAATAATAAATGAAGCACAGAGACCCTTTATGGAATCTGGAAAGCTTCATTTTACCGAGCCAAAAGCAAGAAGATGAATCTGTTCAAGATGGAGCCTTATTTTATATCCATAGAAGAATAAAAGGGGCACTCGTATCCATCATGTGCTAGTTGGATCTCCTGTATGATTTATTATACTATGCACACCAGTAAGTATCTTGACTGCACAGAGAACTTTGTATCACAGCCATATCTCAAGCTTTTTATGCCACGCTGTCAATGTACTTAGAATTGACTTGATGGTACGTTCAGATAAGTCATCTTGTTTGCCCACTTCTGCTAGTACCCACAACTTCTTCTCATTCACATAATTGATTTTCTTATACTGTTTGTAAAATCACGAAAAGAAACCTACATCTTTCGTTTGAACATTGACAACAGAAAACTCACACAAAAAGACTGCATGCATAGGAACACCAAATGCATGCGGTTACTACCCTTTGATACAAGTACATTGCCCCAGCAATCACTGACTATAGAGTAACTGGATCACACACACAAGAATGCTGTAAAATAAACCAACCATGCACTGGAAAATGGAAGAATACCAGGATCGCAAAAGCACCAATGCAAAAGCTAAAATGAGAACATAAAGCTAGAAATGTGGAAGAAACAAATCCAGAACAGCAATCGCAAATCCAATTCCATGGGCTACAGTTAAACTTCAATAAGTCGATACAAAACAGAATCCACAACAAAAGGTGGAACTACTTGAACACGTAATTCAAAATGGAGGTACCCAATAAAAAACGAAGAAGCAATCAGGATAATGAAATATTAGACCAGAAATTATCGATTGGATAGCCAGATTGATTCTATAAACACAATTCAAGTTCCAATTCCCATATTCTGATTAAAAGAAAAGACAATCATTGAAAACCCAAAAAGTTATAAAGAGAGGTAGATAAGAGAGAGCGACAGGAAAGGGGCATTACATCAAGATGATTAAGCAACTCATCGGTGGAAGACATAGGGTTTAGAAGCCTGTTCCCAGCATCCTTCAGCTGCTCCTGAATCTCAACCTCATTAATAGCCATTTCACACTTTGAGAGACGAGAGCTCGAAAACCCTAAAACCCCAGAAGAACAATAACTAGAAACTATCACTTCTACAGACTTCTCCGAGCTTTTTGCATGCCTTCCTCAAAAGACAAAACCCACAACAGATTTTGTTACAACTCAGCAAACCTAAGGAAGGTGCTTCTATCAATGCGTAAAGCATGCAAGCGGAGGTTACTAAACAGCAATTTCAGATTTGCCCATAAGGTCTCGAATTCAGTGGCAATGCTATCTTGCACCGGGTATATACATAACACATAGAGTCCTTGTAGTTCTATTACAGTGGAGGGGCTTTTGGCTCTCAGTCTCAGTGGCTGATGCTTCATTTTTAGCCAAGTATCGCACACATAACAGTCATTTTAACTTGTAAAAGTTACATCGCAGCCCTTGAAGAAGAAGTGTTTTCTTGACAAGTCACACTGCACGCTTGCACCGACAAGGCAACACTTTTGTCGTGTACCCAGTTCGATGATACGACCTTTTGGGTCAGCTTATGTCGTTTAAAGTTGGCAATAAAGTTGGGGGAGTTTGCAAACAAAGAACAATATAGTCAAATACTGTAAAGAGACTTCCTGAAAAATGAAGCATGTGGATGACATGAAGATTTCGTCCTTTGTGTAGGAACCAACCAAATAGCTGCCCTCTGGATTGTCTATGCTAGTGTGCAAGGAACAAGTCCATTGCCAATATAGCTTAGCTTTCCCAAAATCCTTTTAACCAATAGTCGATATTCTATGATCTGATCCATAATTCCAAATCTGTCCTATTTTTGAGAATAATTGGTGAATAAATTGTCTGACACATCGTTTTTGGGGTTTATTTCAGAAGGGGACATCTTTCGTTGTGGTGGATGAGACCAATCACATCCACATTCCAAGAATAAATAAGCAATAATTCAGTAAAACATAGTTAAAATAAATGGTTCTCAACAACAATTTCACAAATTGATCGTCATCTCAAAAAGCAAACATCTCAAATAGAAAAAATCCAAAAACTCATATTAAAAAACAAAACTCATAACAATGTTCTGCTTCTCAGTTAGCTTTGATGTGTTGTTGAACGACATTAAGACCTTCGCTCTCTTCCCCAAAATCCTGCAAACCAGTTTAGGAAGTAGAATTAGCCCAACAGGAGACACTAGAATAGCCAAAACAACACCTTAATTTAACTCATACCTTCACAACTACACAAGAGCAACCAACTATCTTCCTGGCCTTGCCCTCGGAATCAATCTTACACAACTGCAAGTAGGATCCAATAATATAGTTCCGTCAACTTTTACACAACTCACCACACAGTGATCATGAGCATAAATAAATAAATGTTTGTACCATAAAATCTGTGTCACAATGCAAACTTTGCATTGAAGAAATCCATTAATGACCTATTTTACGACTAAATAAGTTTTAAGAAAAGAAATTAAATATGTAGACGAGCCCTGGAGAGAAAATTTTCTTGAGGCACCATACTCATCCAAAATGACAATATATTTTCAGATGCCTAACGAGTGATATGTAATTCAAGCAAGAACGATAGATGGTAATAATACTCATGACCAATCTAAAAGTTGGCCATTGTAATTTGACTATGTTCAATATTCATGTGTTAACACAAGTTAAAGCATGAGGCAAAACACAAATGACTCCTCAGACATGGATGCCATTATATTAAATCCAAAAAATATCAGAACTCTCATTACATATCATTGACTACATCAACCTTGACAATTCTTTCTATAGTTTGCCGTCTGTATTTTGCCATCAATTTGAAGGTACCACTGCATCGTATATATTCAAATATTTAAATCTAGCAAAGCTGCTTAAGGTAAAGTTCATCTCAAAGGAGATATGTCTATATAGAAACATGATCCAGGAATTGTAAACTTGAGACATTAGAAGCTCTGTAAAGACATCTACAATAACTCATTAATGAAATCACGAGTCAATAAGCTGATAAGATATACTTACACCAGCCCACTCGCCAAGGGTCTTGGCACTAGGAACAGTTAATAGGCTCACACCATGATCAGCACAAAGCCCTTTGACCAGTTTAACATAGTCAGGTTGATTGCAGTCCTCTGCCAACACACACAGCTGGGCAGCATGCTTCTCAATCACTTTTGCACCTTCATGAAGACCTTTGGAAAGGCCCCCATGAGCCAGAGACTTTCTCAATACAAGCTGCAGTGCAGTCATCAGGTCCATAGGCTCACCAAGTGGCTGAGCAGATGCGTCAACAGCAATAGCACCCTCTTCACTGCAAATTTGGAAGTTAAATCAGGACAAGAAACATGTTTTTCTTCACAGAAGTGATTAATGCTCTATTTGGACTTGACTTTTACATATATGCCTGTTTCAATTTATCATAACAAGCAATGAACCAAATTTTCTGAAAGAATGACACAACACGACAGTTCGTACAAGATACATAGACATTTCAGAAATTAGAAAGAAGGACGAGTCTGTTGTTAATCAACTAATCTTATCAGTCCAAAAACAAACAAAAATGCTGAAGACTTAAGGCAACTAAATATTCATAGACAAAACCAGGTAAATCAGTGTAGGAGATTATCGTACCCTCACCTCATCAAAGATTTAACAGTGAAATATAATATACTTCTCTTTGCAATGGTATAATCCTAAATTCAAATTCACGTACCATATAGATTACAGGAACTATAACAATTAATTTTGGACAATCATGCATCTAAAATTACTTACGCTGCCATTGTTCTTGCAAATTAAGCCCAACTACTATCTCCTTCCTGCAGAGAAACAAGGCTCCAAATCAAATCTCGAATAACAACAGCTCTAAGATTTCCAATAACAATTTGATACAAGCAATAATCTTCTTTCTGAACAGATAACTTAAAACAATCGTCATTACAGCTGATAATACCACTTACCAAAAACCCTTTAACCGATAAAGATTGTTACTTAACAAAAAAAATGGACACAAAAGTTAAATTTATAGTCTAATGATTTTGGATCCGTTGTTAGTCATAAAATTAATGGAGGCTTAAATTGAAAAACACAACAAAAGGAAATCTTTAGAAAATTTTAAGCTTATTTTTTAACAAAGTTTCATGCAAAGAGAAAGAGAAGGCTAGAAATAGAAGAGGGAGACCCTATAGCAACGAGGCAAAATGCGACTGCGAAGGAAAGGAAGGGAGGCTCACAGCTTTGCAAAACCCTACCAGAAACATGGGCTAAAAATGGGTCCAAACACACCGAGGTGAAAAATGGTTCCCAAAATAAAACCATAATTTTAGTTTGGGCCAATTTTATCCACTGTTTGAACCCAAAAAAACTGCTTAAGAAACATTGCGTTTTACTAGCAGAGTGCGCAATTGCGCAGTGAGAATTGAAATAAGAATAATGCCCACTTAACTTAAAATTACGGAGTTTTTATATACTTGCCTGCGAGGTTTTTCTACATTATAGTACGACATAATTAAAACAATTTTTCTACATTATAGTACGACATAATTAAAACAAATAGGAATAATTTTTCTTAAGTATATATATAATTACGGGTGTAACATGTTAAGTCAAACTCGTGAGATTAGCCTAATTCTTTCTTATGCTTACGCCTGTGACGTATGGTGCATTTTAAACATTTTAATGCTAGTATATGGTTAAGTAGCAAAATAGTAGTTGGAGCATTTTGTCACCCAAATTGTAGAGCATTTTGGTTTACTAACTGAGAGAACAATTATGTAGTTAGTTTCAAGCAACTTTAGTTTAGATTACAATCATTGGTGTCCATGAAGATTGTTAGGTGACAAGGTGATCGCTATGCTCTTGTTAACAATGACACAGCAAAAACTTCAAGTAGCAAGCGTAGTCACGTCGGAGTAGTTGAAGGTAGACAAGAGGATGATGTTTTGCCACCAAAAACTAGATGTTGGAACATTGCACCTACTTCTGTTGAATATCAATCATTGCTTAATCAACTAATTACATTTCAACGTGGAACGAATAATAGAATGGACAAGATTGAGGCTAGTATAATGGAGATAAGGAATTTCCTAGTGAATTTAAATCCTCGTTCTAGACAACGTCCACCTTCATCTTAGTATTATATTTCTATCTTTTTCTTTTTATTAATTTTATTGTTTGTTGTTAAATTATTTTTAGTTTTATTGTTTGTCTTTATTTATGTTGTTTGCATCTTACATCCATTGTTTTCTTAGTATTGTACATTGCGTGTTTGTTTTCTTGTTTAATAGTTAGAGATGCATAGTTATTAAACAAACTTGACTGGGACTTTAAATGCATAATATGAGTGAATTAATTTATTTGCATGCTTAGATTGATTGACTTGGATTTCAATTAAAATGATATTAGCTTGTTGTAATAGAATGAGACCTTCCTTTATTAAGAATTTGAGCTTTTTTGAAACATTAAACATCAATTAAAAGTATTCATTGACGAGAGCATTCTTTCATGGTTAAGCAAATTTAGAACTTACTTGCAAATGTTAGTCAAAATTACATAATCGTATGCAAACATTGAAGGGATGAAGGCATTTTGGATTTATCTTGATAGCTTAAAAAGTCACCATGAAATTATCCTTAGTGAGCCCCCTTAAGCTTAAATGAAACTTTTCGTTTGTTGGAACTCAAAATGTGAGCCTTGGCCTTGATTGTTAATCTCTTTTCATTACATCCTCCATAAAAGCAAGTTGAGCATTTAAAAGGTATAATCGACCATAGGGAATAATTGTAGGAGAAGCATAACATATAGTTAGGTTATAAGTTAGTGATGGGTTGGGTTGTAATAATTTGCATTTGTTGTCCACATTTTTTCCTTTTTGAATTTATGTTGTTGTAAATTAGGGAAAAATAAAAATATATCAAGTAAGAAAAATGAGAAAAAGGAAAAAAAGAAGACAACCAGAAAACGCGAAGGAAAAAAGGAAGAGAAATAAAAAAAGAAAAGGAAGTTGAGAAGGGAAAAGTCATGGAGATTGGTAGGGTTAAGTTTGTAATTGAAAAGAAAAAATTGTATGCTTTATGTTTTATTGGTTTGTATTAATTTAAATGCTCAATTAGTTCTATGATGTAAAACATGGTTTTATCTTTTTTCCTACTTTAACTTAGCCCCATTACAACCAAAATAAAAACCTTCGGATCAATGTTTGTGTTCAATATTTGGTAGTGAAGATTGGATTAGTAAGCAAGCTTATGGTAGATGTTTAACATGAAATGAAACCTTTGAATTCGTGAGAGAATGAAAAGTGGAGTAAGTGTCTATCACACTTATGAATGGTCTTTCAATTGACGTACTTGTTAATTATGGTTATGCATGTGAAAGATATTTTTTTCATGAATTATTATGAGTTTGAAAATCTTAGGTTGTGTTTATTGAATTAATCTTTGACATCTTTAATTATTAAATGAGAAAATAATTTGTTGTCATTATTAATTTGTTCTTTTGTGTTTGTGTTTTCAAAGCTTAGTGTTTTTGGTTTTGGTTGAGTACAAGTACAATTTAAGTATTGAGGTATTGTTATCATTAATTTTGTCTAATTTGGGTTCTTTTTACACGTTGAAATTTTTAAGAATCTTAACGACAGTATGTTGTGAACGAGGGATGAAGGGGCATTAATCTTCACTCATTTCATCATGTTTGGAGACTAGACGAGATGTAGAGAAAGGAACAAGAGAAGAAAATCAGAGAGAGTTGGTGAAGAAGAAAGAGTGTCGATAATTAATATATGTATTATGTGTATGCATAGGCAATTCCAAATTTATTTTTTTGTTATGTGAAATGTTTTATTTGTCAGTGGAAGTTTTTGCTTCCTAAATAGTTTTAGTTTGTTGGGTCATTGTAGATTTTGATATTTACGTAGTATTTGATCTCTTTGTTGAAAAGATTTTACCATAATATGTATGTTTAATTAATAGTCTTAGTGTAGGTTTAGGAAAAAGTTAAAATCAAAATAGTTGGCCATATTGTTAATTTGATCTTATTAAACTTTGTGAGTTTGATGTAGTAATAGGTAGGCAAATAGGTGAAAATGATTGGGATGTCGTAGAAGACAGAGAATAAAATTATAATGTTAGAATATTATAAATTTGACAAAATAATAAAAGCAAATTGATAGATCATAGTTGCTTTATAATTCTAGCGTTTAGCGACTTTTAGAGATAAGTTTAATTGTTGAGCTGAAAGATATTTAGAAAAGAAGAATCAACAAAAAAAATTGAGCTGAAAGATATTTAGAAAAGAAGAATCAGCAAAAAAATTGTAAATTATGATGTGATAATACATCCATCAAATATTTATAATAGATATTGATTGTTTATATTGCTTTATATGCTAAGTAGTTATTTATTTTATATTTCCACAATAATATTGTAAAAAGGACGGGTGCATCTATGATATCAGTCATATTTCTTATTGAAAAAGGGATGCGTATAAAAATAACAAAGTTCTAAGACAAGAAAGGTAAATTTTAAGTTTCTTGTATACGCTTTGGAATTGTTACAAGAACAAGGCAAAAGAAAATATCTAACAAGCTTTCATTTGTGTAGAAATAATTCAATCCTATGTAATATCAACATGATTGTTCAAATCAGATTAACATTTTCACCTTCTAAAGGTAAAGATGAAATTGTTATTATGTTGTTGCTGTAGTTATGGGAATTTATTCAAGAAATATGTGATAGGAATTAAAATGCAAGATGATACGCAAGAGTAAATTTTTTTTTGCTAATCAGAAGCAAAACACATAAACAAACCCAAACTACCATGCAGGTATACAGAATTTTGTTATAGGCTTCCCAAGACTATTAAATTAGGAGCTAAAAATTTAAACAAATAATAAATTCAAGTACAACCGATAAACAAATGAAAGGCTAACAGGAGTTCAAGAAAAGAGAAAATTAAAGCACAACAGGTAGAAAAGTTACATGCTTATGTTGTTTGACATATTGTGAAAAAAGTTTATGACAATTTGGGTTTTTTGTTGATGTCATCAACATCTGCTCATCAACATCTGCATTTGAGAATGGTGTGGGTTCAGTGTCGCTGAATCTTTTGTGAAAACATTGTTTTACTTTTGAAGAAGAAGCAATAATATCTTCTAAAAATACAAAAAAATCAAGTTATATTTGGCATAGAGTATAATTTTTTATAAAAATGCTGAGCAAAGGAATAATAGATGATAATATAATTGACAAAAAAAAGAAGTTGAATTAGTTTGATTAAGATAAAAATGCAAAAATTGACTGAATAAATAATGATAAATACCTGAAATAGCTGTAGGTGTAATTTCAGCATTGTTATTTTGATCGTCAGTTGAAATTTCATCATTTTTCAGTCAAAGTTGAACTCTTTTCTAATTTAACATCAACATTTTGCCGATAATAGATAAAAATGAAGTGTTGTCTGCCATCTGGAGTAGATGTGGACAGGTTTGATATGAACAAGAAAGTTCTTAGTTTTCAATTCTGCGTGTACTTTTTTTAGAGGAAGTTCGATGCTCTTGTTATGGGAGGGCAAAAATGTTAATCATTAGTCATATGATAAAGTTGTCGTAATTCTTGTAATGAAATGTAAATCTATTTGTAGTAAGTAAAAGAATTATAACTTAGTGGTAAAATTGCATAGCTTCAATTGCATTGTATTTCAATAAGTGTTCACCAAGTTTGCCAAAAATAAAAGTTGTGACAGTTCTATTTCGTCTGTTAAATCAACATGATAGTGACATCTACATTTGCAAACAAAAGTTAATGAGAAAATGTATTTATTACTTATTATAACAAAGTACAATATTAAAAAAAACAGATTATATTTCCGGCCTAACGGACGTGATATGTTAATTCACTCCTATGAGAATAATAAAGTAGATTATTAAAAGACATTAAATTTTCGAAATTCGTAACGGGCGTGACATACGACAATTCATTTTCTATAATCTAATGTTCTGTGTTGTTTCATAATTGTAAGTCAGGGTTAATAGGCTGGATGAATATTTAAAGTTTTCCCTCAACGTTGAGTTGGTAATGATAAAAAAATTGATTTCCCATCAAATTAAAAAGGCCGAAAATTGAAAAGAAAAAGGGCAAAAGAAATGAGTGGGGCTCACAGGTGTGACTTAACATGCCACACTCGTGACATTCAACAATTCATCATCTCTTATATTATTCTGTGTTATTCTCATAGGTCTAAGTTAAGACTGTTACGTGGGATGAATATTTTAAGTCTTCCCTTCATTCGTTTGGTTGTTGACAAGATTGACTTGCTAATGTCATAACAAAAATTAATATTCCAATAAATACGGCAAAGCACAAGAAAAGGCAAAAAATTGAAAAGAAAAACGAGGAAAATGAATGCTTGGGTTCAACTGTGAGTTTCTCCCTCAAGAATTATAAGTGAATGTAATTCCATATGTAGCGGTTGTTGAGCAAAAGCATTTTTTGTAAGTCATATACTAGTAATTTTGCAAAATATGTTGAAAGGAAATATGAGCTTTAATCTATGTTGTCTGCAAATATATAGATAGATTTTTGTTAAAAATATTAATATCATAGACAATTTGTGAGGCAGAAAAATTACAGTAGAATATAAAATGTATTTACCTTAGTGGTGGACTTTAAGAAGATGATTTTAGTAATTTTTTGATGTGATCTGAAAGACACATCAGGATTATATATGAGATAAGCTTGTTGCTTAACAAGGTTTTTGAGCTCCTTATTATTTCGTTATGCCCTGAAAAATGATAATTATAAATGTAAAAGCAATAGAATATTATAAAATTTGTATATAAGTTTATTTGTTGCTAGAGCAAAAAAAAACTGACAATACTAATTTTTAAGATCTATAGCTTCTTACATTGGCGGATCAATAAGAATTGCGGAGTCAAACCATGTGGATAATGCAACACCTAAAATACTTCAATTGTAAGGAAAGGATAAAACAAAAAAATCAATAAAAGAAAATTGTAAAAGTCCGATGGGTAAAAAACAAACTTACCATTATAAAAGTTAACTTTTAGTCAATGACAGACAATTGTCAAATAAGTATGTAACAATTTGGCAAGTTGTTGCTCATTAGTAACAATAGCATTCCACATTGACAGTATAACGGTTTTTTGCCTAATATAAAAACGAAAAATGTCACGACTTATAAAAACGAAAATATTAGCAAAAAGAACTCGTGTAAGATTTTTATAGTTGTAGAGAACAATATAGAATGTAACATAGTGTTTGTTTGCAAAAACAAAATTTTGGACAGTTGAAACCATCTTTGCTTATTTCTTTCTGATCCAAGACTTCAACAACCACATCCAAAATATCTATCACACGTTAAAGATAAATATAATTAGATATAATAGGAAAAAATCAAAGTTCTAGAAAGAAGCAAATAAAGGATCTAACCGATTGATTTTTCCTTATTGTTCATATAGTTGATGAGATATGTAAAACATGTAAAGTTGAATTTGATAGGGATAATGCTATCATCATTTGTTACAGGTTCATCAACCATGCGACCTGTAATAATCCATTGAAATTTCAAGTCTTCAGTTTGGTACTGAGGTAGAAATGCCTTAACAATGGCGTTAGAAATGATATATTTCTTATACGGCTGAAAGATATGACTCATTTGTTGGATATCATTATTAAAGATAATAGCTTCAACTTGTGATCCTTGTTAATAAAAAAGATAAAATAATAAAGTTAATTAAAGGAAAGATTTTCAATGAAGAAAGTATACTTGTTATACCTCAGAATAAAAAAAAATAAACTTTTGTCTCTTCGATGGCGTGCTAGGTGATGTGAAAATATGTTGTTTTTCTTGGATAGTAATTTCACATAACCACCATTAAGCACCAGGTAAAATACCTTTCATCAATAAACGCTTTTCCATCCTTAAAAAATATTTAATTAAATAATCAGAAGAGTAAAATTTATTTATATGGAATAAAATTAAATAAACTTGACAAAACAATTCACATACCTTTTAGATAATTTTTTTACTTTATAATTTAACTTATTGGAAAACTTCATGGAACACAATATTTCTTATTTTTTGATCAATTTTGAAGACTCAAAAGTTCCTAGAATAATTAGAAATTTAACTGATTCAGGGATCTGAGCTCTTGACAAAGCCATATATAGTTGTCCATGTGAGAATACGGGCTGACGGAGATAAATTCCTACATAATCAAGTGTTTGACCCTAAGATTTATTTGTGGTCACTGCAAAACATAAACAAACAGGAATTGTGTTATGATAAAAGGTATTCCATTTTTTTTATTTTCTAAAGATTGCAAAGGAATCTTAGGTATAAAATCTAGTTTTCCTTTGTGAGGTCCAATGACAATTTCAACAGAAATTGTATGCTCTTTTAATTGTCTACATATCAACCTTGTGCCATTGCACAGTCCCTCAGTTGGATTCAAATTTCTTAGGAGCATAATTAGAGAGCCTTCTTTAAGCAACAGTTTGTGTGGAGGTAAACCTTTAGGATTTAAAGAATTTAGAAAATCTTCATAATCTGCTTGATGTCTTTAGTCAACCGTTTTGTCAAAACTTATGTACGAATGCAGATTTCCTGACAATTTGTTGATCATTATGTCATTAATTTCGTCAACACAGCTATTTGTTAGACACAGTACACATCTATTTATCATCTGATATGGATCAGATGAATACAAGCTTAGGTCGGGGAAGACGTTTTGAAGTAACCTGGTGAAAGCAATGGTGCACAAGAAACATGTTTTTTTTAATTTTTTATAAAAATTGATAGTAAAAATAAATTATAACAAATTTAACCTATTAAGAGATTCATTCTTGTCATGGTAAGGAATAACTTGGTAAGGAAATTTGATCTTGCTCGTCGGTTGGTTCTGTACCTTCCCCTACTCGTAATAAAAATTCACAAAAGCTAGATTTGATATAGCTCTCATATTTATTGTTAAAGAAAATTCACGCATGTGTGGCCAGAGATGTGAATTTAGAAGACTTAAATCAATTAGTTGTTGTTTTTAGTGGCTTGGTCTATAATTGGTAAGGTTTGACAAAAATCACCGCCAAATACAACAATTTTTCCTCTAAAAAGCTTATTAGAGTTCATGATATCTTGAAGTAAGTTGTCAAATGCTTTAATGGCTTCTCGTTTTGCCATGGAAGCCTCGTCCCATAAGATAAGACTAGATTTACATATCAAATTTTCAACACTACTCTGCTTACTCAATTGACAACACTGATGCTGCAACATATGATATAGCAACAACAATTGTAGCATGACTTTGTGACCATAAAATTGCAAGAAGAGCTCAATATAAGAAAGTCTTCCCAATTCCACCAGGACTATCAATAAAAACACTGCTACCACTTGAAGCCAAAATTGAATGCAAAATTAAATCAAATTTGTATTTCTTCAAGTTATTCAACCTTGAATGTAACAGTACGTCTTTTGGATCAATCTATATATTTTTCTCACTTTGTATTTCTTTACTATGATCTTGATGATGGTCAACTTCAAAGCGATAATCAGTAAAATGATAATCGCTTAAGCTTTTCCCCATTTGTTCAAGGGATTCATTAATATCTTGAAGGGTCATCCTTGTAACGTCCTCAGACGTACATGCACAATAGCAAGAAGCATGTTGGTAATCAGAACAAAGATCATCTTTGGATGTTTCCCAAAGTTACTTAGGATTTGTTGTGAATAATAGAACAGGAGTGTAGCAAACAAAAGTCTAAGCGAAGCTGACATTTAAAATAAAACAACTTCTTCTAGAGTTTGTTGTATATAAAATTCAGATGCTAACAGTCTTAACTTCAGTGTAGCCTCCCAAAAATAGCTTATTTTTTCACCATCAACAATTAACAAGTGATCAAATGATGTTGGTCCTTTAATATGTGTAAGTAATAACCTCAAGTAGTACCTTTCTCCTTCTTTAAGATCAACAATAACCAATCTTCCAACCACTTGTTTTCTGACTTCTTTCTGATCATGTTTTTGTCTTTTGATTCCAAACAAAATGTTCAGGAAAATCTTTATACAAACATTTAATCTTTTCTGCCTTTTTATTTGTCAAATTCATCTTGAAAAATTCAGTCAATATTGTTTTGGAGAAGTCAATTCTTCTCAACAAATATAATAGATCTGCATTTCTGTCAAAGGAAATAAACTATTGTTCTGAAAGATGAACCTGGAGTATATAAACTGATAGATTAATCTCAGCTAGATGAAATTCATATATACGTTAGAAAGCTTCAGGAGATGAAATCCAACGACTTTCTTGAAATTACTAATTTCATTAATATCAGTTGCGGTCTCTTGATTGACAATCCTAAAATTGACAAGATCATACCCTTTAAATACATATTTATATAAGTACTTAACAAGCTTAACAGTGGAATATATTTCAACATTTATGTGGCAATCAATGAGCAACAAAAGGTAAAGATTATGAAGAACCACTCATCTATTATTAACCTCATATCTATAAATCTTGACTTTTCGACCATCATCTCTTCATCTATAACATGAATAACTGTCTTCACTATGAATAGTAAAAGGAGCAAAATTTTTAGAGTAATGGTTCTTAAACACACCATTTCTCATGCAAGGTCAATCTTTATTCATAAGACCACAAGAACCATGAATTATATGTTTAATGACAAGAGAACATAACTGCGAATTTTGATCAGGATCTGGTATTTAAATGAATATGATACGGTCATAAGGATATGGATTTAGCAATTTAGAATATGGCTGAAGTATTAGCAATAAACGAGCATGAGGGAATCCACACTTTTGAAACTCAATAACATAAACACATGTAGCAACGTCTCGAAAGATTTTTTTTATTAGCTCATTTTTAAGAATTTCAAATTTAGCTCTAAAAATGATAAATCCAGCCTATCTTGTGGCTTTTCATAAAACTTAAAGTTATCTTGAATCTCTCTCCACATAGGGTTGCAAGTCATGGTGAAGAAAATATCTGGTTTACCATACTTTTGTACTAGAGCCATTGAATCAAGATAACGTTGTTTCATATCCCTTGGACCACCGAAAAATGAAGCTAGGAGGAAAACTCGACAACCGATTTTACAACCTTCTGTTTGACAAGCAGTAATACTATCTAAAACACCTTGTAGTATCTCTGTCCTTATCTCATTTTTTTCTATAGAAATCAAGTCTAGATGTCTTAATCTTTATATAAGCTCCCACAACAAATTGTTGAAGCAGCCTTAAGCTATGGAGTAGTATAGATTCATCATGTTCTCCTATCTGAAGCCTATAATAATAATATTCTCTAGTAGAAATAGTACCATCTTCACAGTATTCTTGATCAGCAACCAATAATCAAACAAATAAATTCGATAAATAAAATGATAACATTAAACAATACTGTAAGAACGAAAACAAACTTGCCTGTGTTTTCCATGGTGAATAATTCAGATGGATCAGTAAAAGAGCTTAAATTAACATCACATCCTTCATTAGAAACAATGCTTCTACTTCGCTTTGAAATTAACCGCTTAATTCCACGATGTCATCCAAACTTACTATAGGAAATAAGAGAGGATGTTGAAGGGTGTCATAACATGCATAGTAAGACTGGTAAATCAATTGAAACAAAGAACAAAAGTCTCACAACATTCAAAGTTCAATAACTAGGATTCCGTAAACCAAGAAAAAAGATTTAGCTACTCATAATGGAATTGAAAATAAAAGAAATAACAAAACATATAATCTCCTTAAAGAATACGAAAATATTGAAGAAAAAGTGCAGAAAATCAAAGCTTCCTAAGGCTACCGAAAAACAAGAAACTAAAAGTGTAGAAAAATGAATAACGTTTCTAACTATTCTGCGTGAACAGTACCAATGTGTGTTGTTCACGTTTTTCCCTTTTTAATCCTCCTGATCCCTTCCTTTTTCTTGCTGATCACGTTTCCCACATGTTAAGATTGTGAATCTCCATCAATCTTATCTTAAAAGATTATGAAAATCTCAAAAGAATCAGATTCAAATTTTGAAAGTAGATCTGGAAATTAATTTCATCCTTGCATGTGGCCACGTCTAGTGACTGAATTGCTGCCAGATTTGGAATTTTGGATTTTCTTCATTTCTTTTTCACCTTTTTGATTCAATTTCATCTCTAAGGTGTTGAAAATCATCTGAGAACAATTAGAAGACAATTATATTAATTTTGAATAATAATTTCAACACATTAAGAAAAATTAAATACAAAATAAGAACAAATTGACGACTTAACAGTAAAGAAATGTTTCCTAAGAATCCAAAGAAAAAGAAGATATGAAAAATGTGTCATATTCTACGGTTGTTAGGAGCCTAATGTCCGTTGTGTTGTGTATACACCTATATATCTACTTTGCCATTGGAATATTAAGGTGCTCGTTTTGTGTTTCGGACTTGGAGACTATTGATCATTTATTCTTTGAATGTCCTTTCTCTAAAATAGTTTGGTTAAACAGTCT
>JANZXP010000001.1:15067388-15083314 GCA_027576715.1 Erythroxylum flavicans
CATTAATTTTGAATAATAATTTCAACACATTAAAGAGATTTAAGTACAAAATAAGTGCAAATTGATGACTTAACATCCTTCTTTTTAGTTCCTCATTAGTATCAAAGAAATAGAGTTGGATACCCAATACCTTATCAGTTTTTGAAACTAAACTGTCAAGGAAATGATAAACTTGACCTTGAACACGAAATGTATAAATGCCTTTCTTATTTTTTATTAGTTCTCGATCATACCTAGCTCTATATGAAGTAAAAGCCACATTATTATTATATGTACAAACATTCTTCCTAAAATGTTCAGATTCTTCATCTTCACCAATAAATAATCATTTCAGAGCCTATAGCATTTCAGGAGCAACAATGCACATCTCTCCGGATGAATAACAAAATGGCGGGGGTTTTAAATAAAATCCTTTCACATGACAATGTTCACAGTTTGGGACAAGACGAAGTTGTAGGGGCTGAACAAATAAATTTTGCAGGGATGCTAACTTTGACGAAGAACAATGACAATTTATCCCTTATAAGATTTACAGAAAGGTTGATCACTTTTTGCAGTAATAATTGAAAAATAAAAAGAATACAAGTAAAAAATGTTTACCTTGATCATTGATAGGTATCATTGTGCAAGGTTGAATTGAAAAGGAAGATACAGTTGGACAATCTAAATTATGAGAAGTGATATTAGATACTTCAATTGTTGATTTTGTATAAGAAATTTCTTTTAGTTGGAGAGAGGGATGAGTTGTTTTGGCATGATCTACGTTACAGTCAATAGATTGATTTTGTACTAACTAGATTGATGAATAAAAATTTTACCGCCAAAAGGCACGTTATCAATGGTATAATAGGAAGGTTGATGACCAATCATTTGAGAAAAAGAAGGCAAAGTAGCATTTTTCTTTTTTGCAGCACGAGCTTCTTTACTTTTTCGTCGGAATTCCTTTTTTCAAGTTCTAGCATTTCAGCATACTTTTTACGTCTCTTGGCATTTCTATCCATCTTTGAAGGTAAAAAAGAGTCAAACGAAGGTAAAAACAACTAACAATAATTAAACAAATTTTATTAATTTTTTATTGGACAACACCTGCTTCTATGGACACACTCACAATTCAGCTTTCTATAGGTGATTCCTACTTTTCCTCATCTCTTCAAGTTGTATCTTCTTTCGGATTTTCCTTATAATTGCCCAAGGGAATGCTGAAAGAGAGGAAGGTTGGCCAAGTTATGAGATGCTTCTTCAGGTACTTATTGTTCTTGAGATCCAATCACTCTCAGTCGTTTGCAATTACCAAATCTGTCAGATTTGGTTATTAGTCTCACAATCTTAGACCTTCTCTCACCTCCTCTCTCCATATACGTTTGCTTTCTTTGTTTGGGTCAAGAGACCGGTGTTTTTTTATTTCAATTATTAGATATATGATTCTTTGATGATGTTGTCCTATTATGTTGATCTGATTGACTTCTAGATCTGTCATCTGTTGTATGCTGTGTTAATCTGTTCTAGTTTTCTTCCCATATTGGTTATGTTCTCTGATTGTGAGTCAGATGTTCTTAAGCTCTCAAGATAGATCGATTTTTCTTTTCTTAATTTTATGGTGGCTCTTTTTTCTGTTTAGATCTTTTTAAGTTTGTGATCCACCTAAATGTGGTTTCTTTGATCTTTAGTATTGTGTTTTCTGTCGTCCGATTTATGTCTTTTACCAATAGATCAAAGGCTTGTCCTTCCTCTTGTTGTTGTGAAGTTTAAGTGGGTAGATACAGGTTCAGTGGAAGTAGTGAGTTGAGTATGGGGCTAATAGGATTTGAGCTTTTAGGTTTTTGGAATGTTGACCAAAGGGGAGGAAGAAAAGGGGTTGAAATAGAGTTGGGCTCTCCATCAGAACCCACACCACCAGAGGCAAGATTGTGGGTCTCCAACCTGAAAGGTTGGGATTTCCGTATGGAGCTTGGAGGTACCTAAGAGGTACATAAGTGAGGGATGAGATGAGGCAGAGAGTGCTAAGGTTATAATGGAAGAGTTTTTTATTGGACAACTCTATCATTATTGACAAACTAGATCGTAAGTGTCACAGAAAACAAAGGGTGTATGTGTCATTACTTGACTTTTGCAGCTATGTGAATGTGGAGTTGCTTCGGCCTGTTTATTTAATTAGGGATTTGAAACTTTGACAAGGACGGAGATGGTCTCTTTTTTAGATCTCTGTTCTCTTCTTAAATCTTATGTTTTTTTGCTCTTATCTTTTGGTACTATTTTTGCTTTCTATTTTGTGATTTCTTCATGTTGCTTGATTTATGCTGTTTGTGTCATTTTCTATTTTGATTTTCGTTTAGTTGGATGTTTTGTATTAGATTTGTGTTTGTGTGTTGATAGCGTGGAGAAGGATGGGTATTTGAGTGGACGTTCAAGTTTTGCTTTATGATTAATGCATGTTGATTTTTTTAGTGCTATTTGGCTTTCTAGTTTGAGAGTCTTAAAATTGAATTTATTAGTCTTTGAGTTTGTTCGATGTTGAGATAGAGGCAGAAAGCTTATAGTATTTGTATTAGGGATAGGAAACGAAGAGATGTGTCCAAAGGTAGCTTCACGTCAAGTTTTCTTTTACTATCTTTTGATACGCTTCATCTCAATATTGGACTTAGATAGATCTTTCATATTTTGAGGCGATGAAGTTGGCTTGCTTGTTTGTTCTTGCTTTACTAACAACTCTCTTTAGCTTGCTTTTTTGTGTACCTAGATCTTGTTCTCGCACTTGAGTTTTATATAATCCATATTGGGAGATGGGATATATATCAAGTATTTTCTTTGTTTCTATTTTATTTTATTTCTTTATTTACTTATTTAATTTTATTTATTTACTTTTTTAGCATATCAGTTTTCATATCTACTCTTTTAACCTGCATCACTTTTTCATTGTCACATTCGCATGTAGGTCTACTGGAAGTAATCTCTCTACTTTGTAGGGATAACGCTGTTTACTATCAGATCTCTCCAGACCCCGCTTTGATGCGGGACTCTAACTGGGTGTGATGATGGTGATGATGATTATGAATATATTTTCTAAATATTAAAATATCCGTATTAGTAACATTTACTTTAATACCACACATTTAACCAATCATACATTTAACAAAGAAGGTAAAAATTTGAAAAGGTCACGATAATAATATTAGTGGAATATACTATCAGGTAAATAAAGGATTAGAAGAAATAAGAGGTTATTTTATACCAATGTGATGTACCCATGCAATGATAAAAATTTAAAGAATTTATCATGCACTATAACACTGAGACGATAAAATGCCATGCACGTAATAACTGTTCTCAACTCTGTTAAGCAGTACACGTAAGTCACGATTGTGATTGAAAAAGATAGAAAACAACTTCATTATATATTTTACCTAATATAATAAGAATGAATGAAAGATTAATAGGATATAATGCGACACATTTAATTTCTATTATCAACTCTATTTCTATTGTGAGTCACAATCGTGGATAGAAAATAGGTCTATTATATATTTTAGACTAACATAATAATAAAGAGTGAAGAACTAACATAAGGTGATACATCTAATTTATCTTCTCAACTCTATTAAGTGTATATAATCATTAAATTGATAAAAAATTTAATAAGCTGAAGAACATATCATGAAGGAAAACGAATAACTTACAGATGGTGGATAAAAAAAGGGCTAACTCTTGTTTGCTGAAACGGAGAAGATGTAATGCGTTCAATATATCGCTTTTTATAGTTTTGAGCTGGAGGAACGTGTTTATAAATGTATTGACAAGGAAACATTTGTATGGTTAGAGAAGAAAGGATACGAGTCACAACCATATAATGATAGAAATTAAAACAGTTTATCATATATTTTATAGAACATAATAACATTAACAAGATAAAATACGAGACACGTAATTACGATTTTCAACTTTGGTATGTAAGTGACGATTGGGATTTTCGTGCAACAGATGATGAAAAAGATAGAAAACAGCTCCATTATATATTTTACACATGTAACATCTATTGTCAACTCTATTAAAAAGTTGATGGAAGTAAAACGACGTAGACATGGTTGAATGTCATAGGTGTGACATGTTAAGTCACAACCGTGAGACCTTCTCACAGGAATGACTTAACATGTCACGCTCATGAGGCTTTTTTTATGAAAATTTTTTATTTTAATTTGTTTTTTACAATCTCGTTTCATCCTCTCATCGTTCTATCAAATAGCATCTGTCAACAACAACATGTGGAAAATAGCTCTTTTATATATTTTACAAAACATAATAATAATAAAGAATGAAAAATTAATACAACATAATGTGATACATGTAATTCCTCTTCTCAACTCTATTAAGTGCATATAATGGCTAAATTGATAAAAATTTTAATAAACTGAACAACATATGATGAAGGTAAGACAGATGGTGGATAAAGAAGGTTCAACTCTTGTTTACTGAAAAAGAGAAGATATGATGCCTTGAATATGTGACTTTTTATAGTTTGTAGCTGGAGTAATGTGTTCATAAATGTACTAAATGAAAATTTTATTTCTCAACTATCGAATGAAGATCAACAATTAGTAAATTTTTTACTTTTATGTCCATCAAAATGTCTCATATAATAAATAATGAGTCATATATGATAAATAATGGGTTAAAGTGAGGCTTTAAAATGACTACGGAAGGTAATAATTTTTTTCTAAATTTAACATCAATCAAAATGTGGGGTATTTTAATAAATTTTGCATTTTACAATTGATTCAATGACATTTCAGTTGCTTGGAGGTAATGCTTATATTTTTATGTATCTCAATTTCCAACCTCTACTACTTTTTTGTTTGCATAAACATGTGACGTATAATGAAAATAAGTTTTAGTTGGTGAAGATTAGGTTTATTAATTTATTAATTACAACCTATTACTATGGAGAGAAGCCGGTATAGGTAGATATAAAATTATATATAACATAAAAATATATCTGGAGCCATCTTATTTGGATTATCAAATAAAGTTTAAAGTGGCATGAATGTGAGTTAGAAGATTGCCAATTTTTAAAAACTTAATTGGGGAGATAATCAAACTTTTAATAAGTAAGGTATTAGTTATTTCATTTTGAATTGACATCAGGTGACTGAATTCACAATGTTTAGTAAATAAAAGTGTAATTGATGGAAGGTAATAATAATTTGAAGTTAAAATTAAAATAGTCACGGACCGTGCTGTTTATCATGGTTGTGACTTTGAGTTATGACTTATAAATGTGATATGATAGTTGATTTATGGTCTGACATTCTTGCCAATGCATTATCCTTATTCTGTTCCAGATTTGAATCTCTAATAAAAAATAGAGCTTTACGAGCAAAACCTCATGTCACGATGAATCCAGTAATGTATTGGTTATGAGGAGTAATTTTTTGGAATATAGTATAATAAATTATAAATTATACATTATAAGTAATTAATAATTAATAATTATATAGTATTTTTAAGAACAACAAATTTTTAATATACATTAAAGGATCCGAATAATTTGTTTAGATAACTAAATCTCTAAAATATGCTTATAATAAATCATTAATTATACATTATAAAAAACTAAAAATTATATACTAATTTCAAGTACTATGTCACAATGGTGTGCGATAGTGAATGATAACATAGAGGAGTAGTTCTTTAGGAATATACTTATTATAAATCATTAATTATAGATAATTAAAAATTATGTACTAATTTTAAGAAATATTAATTTTTAAGGTGGCATGTTAAGTTTTTTAAGTCAAGTGTTTAATTTCTAATAAGACTTATAATAAATCTTAAATTATACATATTAAATAAATTATGAAAAATATGGATTTTGTTAGAAAACAAAAAATAATATTTCCACATCCTTTAGGTAAAACTAATCTCTGATTGGCTCCTACAACGTGAATAATAGGTTGGGACTCGATTGATAGGGAAAGTCAGACTTTCATTAAAAAATTTATTTCTCAACTATCGATTAAAGATTAATCATTAGTAAAATTTTCACTTGTTTCAATGTAGATTATTTGCTTTTATAGCGATCAAAATGTCACATGTAATAAATAATGAGCGCGAGGCTCTAAAATGAGAGTGTGGGGTAATAATTTTAAATTTAACGTCAACGAAAATATAGTGTATTGTAATAAATTTTACAATTGATTAGGTTTATTAATTTATTCATTAAAACCTACTAGTATTAATCTACGGAGAGATGATGCAAGGCAATAATTATTTCTGTTAAAATTAAAATAAGTAAACCGTGCCACTTATGACAACATCACGGTTGTGATTTTTTAAAGTCACAATCGTGAACCATTAGACTAAATTCAGTAATATAGTATAATAAATCATAAACTATATATTATAAATAATTAATAATTATATGTTATTTTTAAAAACAACAAATTTTTAATATATATTAACAATTATATACTATTTTTAAGAACAACGAATTTTTAACATATATTAAAGGACCCAAACAATTTGTTTAGATGACCAATTCTCTAAAATATGCTTATAATAAATCATTAATTATACATTAACAATTTTAAAAAAATTATATACTAACTTCAAGCACTATTTCACAATTGTGTGACATAGTCAATGATGAGGTAGATGAGTAATTCTTTGCAAATATACTTATGATAAATCATAAAGTATAGATAATTAAAAATTATGTACTAATTTAAAAAAGTTTGAATTTTTAATGCGGATTTTAACATGTCAAGTTTTCTAAGTTTATTATTTTTTCTAATAAGACATAATAAATCTTAAATTATACATATAAGACTTCAGTAATTTTTTTGCAACATAGTATAATAAATTATAAATTATACATTATAAATAATTAATAATTATATGCTATTTTTAAGAACAACGAATTTTTAATATACATGAATGATGACATATAGGAGTAATTCTTTGCAGATATACTTATTATAAATTATAAATTATAGTAATTTTAAGAAATATTAAATTTTAAGGCGACTTCTAACACTTTAAAATTTTTAAGTTAAGTGTTTATTTTCTAATAAGACTTATAATAAATCTTAAATTATACATATAAAATAAAATACATAATAATTAGAAATTAATCTGAAAAATATGAATTTTGTTAGAAAACAAATAATGATATTTTAGCATCCTTTAACTAAACCTAAACCTAATCTATGTTTAGCAGCTACAATATTATTTATAATAAGGTTAGAAAGTCATGAATAATATGCCGGTCAGGACTAAATTGATAGTAAAAATTTAGATTTTCATTAAAAAATTATTTCTTGACTACCAACTAACTTGTTTGAATGTAGATTGTTTGCTTTAATAGCTATCAAAATATCACATATAATAAATTATGAGCTAAAATAAGCTAAAATGCATGAGGTTGTTTATTAATTAAAACCTATTACTATTAATCTATGGAGAGAAGCACGTAGGTAGATACAAAATCTAAATATATGTTTGACAAGGTAAATATATGTTTGGCACCATCGTATTTGTGTTATTAAATAAAGTTTAAAGTGACATGATTTTATTTCATTGTAAATCGTATTTGTGTTATTAAATAAAGTTTAAAGTGACATGATTTTATTTCATTTTAAATTAACTCTAGGTGACTCAATCATAAGTGGAATTGTGTTTTAATGCCATGGTTATTTCTCTTAAAATTAAAATAAGTAAAGTCATGCCGGTTATCACGGTTTAGTCACCGTGAATCGTGTTTTTGCGATATAGTATAATAAATTATAAACTATATATTACAAATAATTAACAATTATATACTATAAGCTTATGTTGTGAACGACCAACTGGCAAAGAGAAGACTTGAAATATTCATTAGAGTTATACATGTGAGAACGACAAAGAACGATATAGAAAATGATGAACAGTTGTATGTCACAGGTGTGACATGTTAAATCACACCCGTGAGAGCACGTGACCCATTTTGATTTTAGGAAGATCAAGTAACATCTGGAGTTTTACTTGGATTAACATTTTTTGCGAATGTCCTGCATCTAAATCTTCGAAATTCAAAATTATGACAATTTTTTTGTAAAAGATAGGGAGCTAGACATATATTAATTTTTTGGAACATTCAAATTTTTTATTCTGACCAAGTTAAGCATCAAATAGTATGGCCTTTTTCATAATTTTTAAAATAATTATTATTTTCATAATGCAAAACTTTGAAATTGTTGTTTTGTTAATGTAAATCGTATCTTCTAGTACACAAAAAGATTTCTTCTAGTACACAAAAAGATTTCATCATATATGATGCGAACAATACTACAAAAGAATTTCATCATATATGATACATGATACTAACAAGATAATGTGAGTGTGAACTGAGGTCAAATTAACTCTTGCTTTAAAACCAATGGGACATAGACATGTGACATCGCTTGAGATGAGGTGGTATGATAGACACAAGACCTTCGAGAGGTGGTCGCATAGTTGGCCTATAAATGATCTCGTTGTAGGGGCATTTGTAAAATTTTAGGAATGGTAAGAAAGACTCGTTAGACTTGTCAGATTTATAGCTCTTTTTGAAAAACAAAAACATGACGACTAATTGAAAGAAAGAGGGTTGTGGGGTTTGGGGTTTAGCAATTTCAAGTGTTTCAGTTGTGATCAAACGTTGTGGAATGGAAGTCAAGGGGAATAAAGCTTTTTTGGTGGTCGTTGCATAAACTTTAATGTTTAAATGATGTGTTCTATCAATGGGTGATGCAAAGGAGATAGATCTAGCATTAAATGGGATAATCTATGCTGAGGCCAAAGGAGACTTACTAGTGGACCCTATTTCTAAACAAACTGGGTGCGTTAAGGTAAGGTACTATAGTTTGACTGAGTTAGAATGTTGCGGCACAGTAAATGAAAACCTTGATGAACATAAGTCATCTTTAGCTGTTGCTCTGAAGGGAAGAGTCTCACGGGTGACTACACAAATTATAAAATTCTAATGATTCTTTAAATTCTAGTGAAGAAATCACCATAGTGATTGTTGAAAATTAAATAAATGATTGAACACCCTGTAATCATCAACATTCCACAATTACTTAACAATCAAGATTTTAATTATAAGTTCATAGCAATACCAGGCTCCTGTATGTTAAAAAAGTCTAAAGAATGAGTGTTTTTCATAAAGAAGTTAAAAGGCAGACAAAATAAATAAGAATAGGCATATAAATAATAGGATTACCTTCCATAGATAAGAGAAAAAATAAGGTGGGTCGATTACAAAAGCTCTGTAAAGTATGGACGTGTAATAATCGGTAACATATTTCAATGTTGATAAAAATACATTTACGAAAGTTAAAGCAGATCTGAGAAACCCTGAGAAGATAAAAACAACAATTATAAGAGCACAAATTACAAAGTTATATGCAGCTAATGATTTAAATCTAATTTAAAGGCTTTTCACAAGGTAGGAAAGGCATAATAACGAAATCAACATACTGGCATCAAAAAGAAGTACAAAGTGTTCACAATGTTTTCGCATAGTTGATACGACAGCTTCCAAAGTAAACGCAATGACACGTGTGAATCTACAGAAATTGAAGCAAAAGATAGAATGTTGATATGATTAACTAAGAAGGATAAAAATTGAAATAGAGGCACAATCAAAAATTATGCATGGTTACTTATAGTTTTCGCGAACGAAACTTCTGGTAATCTTGTTTAAGGTGAAAAATCTTGAACCAATGGCAATAAAATAACAATAAAGCTTTTGAACGATTAAGATGTAACAAAAGCCAAAATGAAATTTATAAAAAAAACATATATAAACAATCTTATTGATAATTTCCTTGAGTTAAAAATAAAATGTGAAAAAATATAATCTGTAGAGTTTAGAAAATGACCAAAACAGGTCTCGAATCTTCATCATTACCTGATAGAAAGCCCTTCAATGATTTTAGTGAAAAATTCATCTGTTCTCAAGTTTTCTACATTTCAGAGAAAAAAACAGAAATTAAAATAAACAAAATTCAAACTCAATATTTTGAAGCAATGTTCTTTATTTTGATCTAGCAATTAATTTAAGACTGAACTATTTTAACTTATAAAAAACACAAGATTTATTTATAATGAAAGAAGTAGAAAAAGGATTGATAAAAAAGAAGACAAAGAATTAGCATAAAAAGTGTAAGAAAATTTGATTGCATTAAGAATATTATAATACAAATTATTATTACATTACCGATAAATATGGTTTCTCTCCAAGAAAGACAGGCCTTTAAACTTTTTGCAGCCAACTTAACGTCGCCACCGTTAGCTTTAAGGAACCGTTGAATACAAGCCTTATGACAAATTTTCTTCTGTCATATGTAAAAAATAATGTTAATGGCAGCAACTATTTTATGCATATAATCTTGCTTCTTCATCAATAAAAAATCGAAAGAGTAGAAAAAGAGAAAAAATTTGACTTGATTCTATGAGAGAGAAGTTTACTTGCTTAGATGATGCATGACAGATTTATTTTGTTGAATCGATTGGGGAAGATCTTTATTAAGCTAATATAGGGTTTCTTTGTTCCTCATTTTGCACAAGTTAAGCAATAAGAAGGAAACAAAGAAAATACGAAGGGAAACAAAGAAAATAAATATGGCAGAAGATTTCGCAAATGTGATTGATGAGAAAGAAAATTGAAATGACGAGTGATGGATGTTTAAGAACATATTAAATGTTTGTTAAAAACAAAATTAATTACTTTTAGATTTTATTTGTAAAACCGAATGAAATTCATTTATAACATAGAATTTTTAAATCAACGTATCTGTTCAAAGATTGTCTGTTGAAATCAGCGGTAGAATCTGTTGAAATCCACTGTTGAATATCATGTTTTGTGATACGATGCAGCTTATTTGTTGGGATATTAATTTCTTTTTAATGTTGTCAACAACCAAACAAACAAATGAAAGGAAGAATTCATTCGACATAAACTTAAACCTGTGAGAACCAGATAGAAGATGATGAATATCTGCTAGAATTATTGTATGTCACAGGTGTGACATGTTAAGTCATACCCATGAGAGCAGCATGTCACAGGTGTGACATCACACTCGTGAAAATAGCTAGGTGTGACATGCTAAGTTACATCTGTGAGAATTATGTGAGAGTTAAGAAAAGGAAGAATCTCGCCATTAATTAAATGGACGGTGGGATGGGTTAATCCCATTCGTCCTTATAAGTCACACCTATGAGACTCGTGTGAGAATTAATATATCTAAAAATTTATAAATTTATCTAAAAATACAGCTATTATAAAAACAATTAGAGTATATTTAGATAAAAGAGTATATTTAGATAAAAAATGAATATTAAATATAAATATATATTAACTGACAAGAAAAAAAAGAAAATACTTAATGAGTTTCGGCTGTGACTATTTGCATGAGATAGGGAAGAAAATGAACGGTGGGATGGAAATATATTATATCGTGTATTCTATTCAACCATCCTAAAATGTGCTCGTTCCTAAAACATGGTTGTACATTTGTCCTTAGTGAATGGTAAGATATATGTATATTCAACCATCCTAAAACATGGTCGTAACATGAGAAGAAAAAAGAAATGACATGTTTTACGGCTGGATTTAAGTCATAGACGTGAAAGGCGTGAGATAGGGAAGAATATAGGCCGTTGATGAAATGGACGGTGGCATGAAATTTTGTGGTCATCCATCACATTTGTCCTTAGTATATATATACTTAATAAGATATTTTACTCGCTTGGATATTGTTTTCCGGAGTCCGCATCGATGATACATCCCACGTATGTTTGTTTGATTGGTAATTTATAAATTTAAAAAAAAAAGAAAATGAGACATAATTTGCAAGCAAAATGGCTGCATAAGGAACTGTTTGCTTATGGATTATGGCTATTGTTATCCACCTGACTTAAGAATTTTGGGATTAGATTTCTCATATTACTTTTGTTGTTGTTACACATTCTCATTTGGAGTTTGAATCAATGTTATAAGTACTATATTAACATCGGTATCAAATTTGATTCTAGTACGGTACTGTGTCGATACCGGTAAAATACCAAGTACTGTTTCAGATAATTTTTAAAATTTATAAAATAATCTCTAAATTTTTTAAATTTATAAAATAAAACTTAAACTTTGCTTGCAACAACAGGAGTCTTCACTCAGAACAATTTGATTGTGTAATAGGAAATGCGCCAGCAGAATTCCACGAGGAAGAAGCAAGAAAAGAGAAACTATGAAGCTTGCGTGAAGGTTGATAGAATCACATTTTCAGCCATTTTGGTTTGATTGGTTTTTTCCCAGCAGACTTTGGTTCTTGAGGAAAAGGGGCCAGAACTTGTATCACAGGTTCGGGTTCAGATTGAACAGGCTCCCTTGGTTCATCCAATCCTTTCAAAGACATAATTTCTTCATGAAGGAAGGGACCTGACTTGATGGCTATATCATCTTCATCCGAACAGCAATCTAAGAAACATACAGAAAGATATAAGCGAGACAAGCTGAGGGACACATAGTGTAAACATAAAACCAGAATCGGGAAAAATAATTTACCAAGGCACCTATAATTAGAACGTATTCAAATGATTGTTCTTTGGAAATGTTAAAATGGCATAAACAAATTACAGAAAATTAGGATAAGATACTAAAAGAGAGGATTGAGAAGTTCGATGTTGGGAATCTTGAAAATTAGAATGTAGTATGAAACTATAAATTCTTAAATTCAATCCAAGAACTTTTCAAAAATAAAATGAAACTTATTGAGAGGGAAAAAAAAGAGCAGTTGGGCAGGCGGTCCGATGATGGAGACGCCATTGGTGCGATGGCAGGCGGTGGAGCGACTCGCGGAGCAGTGGCGACCGGCGACTACTGTGCTGCCTGTGTGAGGGAGAGGCGATGCTGGGGTTGGCTGGGAGTCTGGCACGCCGGAGACAGAGAGAAGAGAGAGCGGAAATAAAAATGGGAGACGTTCAGAGATTCAGAGTTCGGAAGCGGAGGTGGGAGGGGTGGGTTGGTATTTGTCAACTATTTTTTTTACAAATAAGTCTCTTAATTTTTTTAACTTTAAGGCATCAGCCGGCAAAATTTCAAACGGTTTTTTTGTCGGCAGTGACCAGTACGGTACCAAATCCATAAAGTTTGGTTTGCATGATTTGTTCAAATGTTTTAGTTTTGTACTCACAAAAGTAAAGGAAACTAAGGCTCCAGCATTTTGGAACTGTTATTGCATACCAATCTAATCTTTGTATTCTACCAGTTGCCAAACAGCTTTAACATTTCATTCCATGTGCAAACATTTTTTAACCTGTGGCAGTTCTCCTTGTCAATTCCAGCAGTATAGGAGAACTTTTATCGATCAGGCATAACTACTGGTTTAAGCATTAGATGCTGCATTTCGAACTAAGGAACAAGAACTATAACATTGTCAACCAAATTGCAACCGGAAAAGTCATGGGGCGAGACAAAACGGAAGCGTTATGGATGGTCATAAGAGTGAAACTAATAGCAGAAAAATATTCATAAAGTTAAAAGCCTTGTTGACAAAAAAAGTGTACAGATTGAAGGTGCAGAGAAACACATACAGTTGAATAAGCATCTTTAAAGTCACTTCTTTTTTTGCTTTTAACGTTTCATATCTACTCTTCACAATCAATGAGCATCCTGTTCATTCTCAACGCCTAAACCATACAATACACCAGCATATTTCTCCAAGGAGCCGCTAAAGAAATTATCCTTCAGTTTCCTGAATGTATATGCAGTGAGTAAACTATCTGAACCCGCCTGATGGCATATACCAACTCTCTCCACTTCCAACAACTCTGCGAGTTTGTTCAACCCTCCATGAAGGCTATTGCAGTACCTCATCAAATGCTTGATATCATAAAGGGTCGGGAAGTAGATATTAATCAAATTAAAGAACGCAACTTGCGTATCTGGCAAGTTTTGGCACGTTAAGAGCTTAAGCAAGTAGCCAAAATCGTAACCACTGTGAAACGTCACCCAATGCACACTATCATTCAAGACAATCCCTGAAGACATCAAAAGCTCACCAAATCGCATTGCATCAATACCCATTTCATTATTCTTCTTGAAGTCTATCCCACTTTGTCGCAAAAGCTCAATGGAATCATTAGCAAAAACATCCTCATTCACGTTGAATTCACAAAAATTGAATTGCCAAATGCAATACTTGTCCGTTCCACAAGTCGGTAAATTCCCTAGCTCATCCGAAAACGTGAGACCCAATTGAATCAACTTCAACATATCCACATTTTCCTTCAACGTTTTGTAGTGATAGTCATTGCTGTTCTTAAAATTGCCAACCGGACGCAGGACAATGCCTGGAAACTCCGTGTCCATTGCAATATAAGGGTAATCATCGACAATTTCACGGATAAGAGTGAATTCTTCTTCGATGTTGTCATCCCACACCTCGCGAATCTGAATTGAATCGCCTTTAGGCAACAGCGACATTAAACCCAACACAGAAAGCGAAACGATACAACCCCAGGTCTCCAATCAGATCGTGCATTCAGTTTAGCAAACCCTAAAACAATTAAACTCAAATGTTATCTACAAATGTGCGACAAAAGATTAAAACTTTAACAACAAATCACCATCTACGAAGAAAACCCTACACAAAATCTCAAATTTAAGGGATAACCCCAATCAATTTTAGGCATAGATCTAGAGAAACTCGTAAAAAACCAGAAGACATCGGAAAGTGCAAAACACACCCATATTTATAGGAGAAAAATTAGAAGAAAGAAAAGGAGATATATACGGAGAAAAGGAATCTGACCTGGACTTTGATAGATCTGAAGCAGAAATGTCAGATCTTGACCATCAAATTCTAGACAGAGAAACAAGCGTTTCTTCGATGTATGTCGTAAATATCAATTTTATTTTTATTTTATTCTTATAAATGAACGAGAAGGAAAAGAAAAAATCTGCGGCTTTTGAATTTGATTGTCTCTTCCCTCTTTATTTAAATTACTTGTTTGTTGGCAAAAAAAAAACAAAGAATTTTAAAAAAGTTCATAGTATGATATGTAGAATTTCCTGAAATCGTAAAAGGGAAGGAAAAGATGCCCTGTAAATTCTGTTTCATAATTATCCGTTCATAAATACCTAATAACGATAATTTAAATCTTAAAAGAAAAAGTTGGAGCGAAGTTTCCAATCAAAAAACCTTGAAGCTGTACAATTTTGGAGCTCGTCAGTGATTAAAAACATGATTTTGAAGATGTATAATTTTGGCATCCTAGTTACGTTTGGAAATTTCTTACACTAACGAGCAAAGTTTAGAGTATCGTTTTGTACCGTCTAATACTGACCGGACAATACCATATCGGTCAAAAAATGAAATGATACAGGAAAGAGTGGTACTGGCCGATACCGAGCGTTTTCATCTGGTACCGACCGGTACCATGAATCCTCAATTTCTGAGGAATGATCTGTAAAAATGAAAAAATTTTCCCTAAGACTAACACCCCCCTCCCTCGACGAGTCTTCTATTCTCTCTGCCTTTCATTTTTGGTTTTTTCTGTCGAAGCCTCACTCCTCCACCGACTCATCCTCTTCTCTCTTTGTAGCTCTCGTCGTCCTCTCCTCCACCCCTGGTGGTTCGTCGTTCTCTCCGGTGGTGCTTGGCTACTCCTCTACCACGCGACGCTCGCCAGCTTCACCTTCTGCCACCTCTCCAGCTCTGTTTGTCACGAGTCGCCAGCTCTGCCTGTCACGGGTCGCCACCTCCGACGACCACCAACACCAAGACGCAACATCTGACAGATCTGGGAATGATACCCAAATCTGGACTCGACCCATCCGAATCTATTGTGAAATTCTATTTGTTAGGTGTGTTTTTTTTCAATTTTTGTTAGAATATTTGTATTAATTGTTTGTG
>JANZXP010000001.1:15099325-15110265 GCA_027576715.1 Erythroxylum flavicans
CAATGTATGTGAAATTTATGATTTAATATTAATAATGCTTAATAATTATCACTTACTAATTATAAACATTGCTTTCTGATATGATCAAATACAACAAAGCATTGAACGACAGTCTCAACAATCTGAAGCTGTTAGTGACACTGAAACTTATCTTGAAGCAATGGGTGGTAGGGACTGTCGTGGGAGGATATTCGGCTTAGGTTCCTTTGCAAACACTTGTTATTCGCAATCCTCTAAGTCCAGTACAGCAGCATTTGCTAAGCGGTCCACCACCAGTCAAGTGGAAGCACTTGAGAGCACAGTGCAGACATTGTCGATTCAGTTGCAACAGTCGATGGCACAACAACAACAATCGATGCAGTTCATTTCTCAGCTCTGTCAAGAGGAGGATGAGTTGAAGCGCAAAGGCCAATTAGAGCATCCGCCATCTCCAGATCAATAGTGTATTTTTGGTCATTTAGTTTATATTACAAATACTTATTATTTACAATGTAATGTTTTTATTATCAATTAAGATATTTTTTAACTTTTAATCATTAATCAAAATTTTTATTTCCACAAATCAAAATGTATACTATAAATTTCTAATTATTAAAATTATGCATTAACCATAATTTAAATATAATAACAATATATATTACATATTTAAAAAAAATTAAGTAACGCATTTACCGACGGAAAGAAATATCCGTCGGTAAATACATGACAAATTACCGACGGTCCACGAGTACTTCTGTCGCTAAAATAGAAAGAATTACTAATGGAAATTTATTTCCGTAGGTTAAGCTTTTAGCAAATATACCAACGGTAAGTTTATTACTATCAGTAAATATGTCGACGGAACAATACAACTGTCGCTAAATTGTACCGACGATTAGGCACAGAGCTAACCGTCAGTATAGTTACCGACGGCAAGATAATATTCCGACGCTAAATTTACCGACGGTAGAAAATTTACCATCGGTAAAGTTACCGACAGAATTTGCTTTGACCGTCGGTAAGCATTAGTTACGGCTGAATCTACGACATTTTTGTCTGTCGGTAAATTTCGTCGGTAATATGTATTACCGACGAAATGTTTGTATTTTCCATCGGTAATTTTCGTCACAAAATGATATTTTTCTTGTAGTGAAATATTATTTAATCATAACCCCATCAAACATTAAGAAATTTAAAATAGTTAAGGAAAAATCTGGGGATAACTTTGTAAGTTTAAATGGAAGAAGGTGCCGAGAAGTAGTTTGACAATATAAAACTATCCTGACCAAAATGAAGACAAATAATTGGCCATTGAACGAAATGAAGTGTGGACTTTGGTTAATTTTTGGAGTCACGATTCCACCACAACATGAGCAGGTAAAGAGAGAGATGGTGTGAAGTTTGAGTGTGACTTACTTTTGTGGAGTGGAAAGAAATTGTGATCCTTAGATAGTAAAATATGTCATAGCATTTTGATATATTTTCCTATGCGAGTTTTAGTTAGCGATGGAAAAAGTATCAAGTACTTCAACTTGGAGACTACTACTTCAAGAGTCAGATAAAGAAATCTGACAAAGAGATATTGGGTCCAATTCTTGATTAGACAAAGCAAGCCAAACCCAACAAGGGAATCATATCTATTTTTTTTCCATTGCAATAGACAAGCGCGTGACTTCAAATGCCAAACTTCACCCATTGCCCAACTTTTTCTCCCCTTACATCAATACCCCCACCCGTTTCGGTACTCAAATGTCAAATGTGTATCTATATCTATACGGGCATATGTATGTTTTGTACGTATGATATCTTATCCAAAAGCCCTTTCTAAGTATTTTACTATTATATGTTACAAGATATCATTTTCTTTTTTGTGAAAGCCTAATGACATATAAATAGGAAATGCTTTTCACTTTTGAGTAAAGAAAGTGGCATCTGCCATCAAGGGTTCTGATGTGGACATATAATTAGTATTGTTTACTGATAACAATATTATTATTATTTTAATAATGACCAACTAGTAACAATTGAATGTAAATTAAGTAAATGCTTGAAATCATACAATAATTTATTAATTATATTAACAAAGTAATAACTTAAATTTAATAATGATGAATTCCACTTAATTAATTGATTATAAATTTTAAAATAAAATAAATTCATATTTTAAATATAATTTGTAGTGAGTTTTGAAGTTTTAAATTCACAATTTAAAGTGCATGAATCTGTTTTAGAGTTTTTCTACTAGTTGAGTCATTTGACAAATTTTTTATTAAAATTTAAATTTTGGCAAGAGTAAGAGGAAAAGTACAAATATGTTACACCTTATGGTATGCTAACATAATATCTCTCCCGATTCCTTCTTCATATCTTGATTTATCGTTTCACTAAATTTTAGTGATCAACTTCGAATCTTACCTAACTTAATGAAACCTAATTAACTTTGCAAGCCATAACATATCATTTTTTTCACTTACAAATATGAAAACATGAAGCATAGGACAGCACTATGGAATCACAGTAGATGCTGCTATACATCAACTTCCTCAATCTACTTGTCGGCCACTTGTCGCCCCCACCGTCCCTTCAGCTCCGCCACCTCATTAACGACAGACTGTATCCTTTGCATTAAAATGTGGGAATGTCCCATTGGATGTGCTGTCGATGAGTCTCTTAAAGTCCTTTCATTTGGACTCGTCTGATTCATTTAGGTGGTGCCCCACAGGGAGGAACAAAGTTGTCTCGAAAGATGGAGGAGAGTGCTGTTGTTGTACTTTAATACGTAGCCTTCCATTTTCATTCACCCCACGAGTGGAGAATATATTGACTAACATTAATCTCGCAGTTGAATGGTTATCTTAACTATGTGGGACAGACAACATCTATAGTTGCTGATCAGCTCCAACACTATCTTGGGAAAGCCTAAACTTTCTCCATCAGTCCATTGTTACTACATCTATGCTCAAACAGTTCATGGTCGTGCGTTCAATTAGTAAATTTCTACACGAAGTGGTTAGGATAGGAGAGTAGAATTTACGTGGAAATCCTTTAAGAAACCGTCAATGGTAGATATAACAAACATTAAGATTTGTAGTTTTCATCACTGTTTTTTCGTACCGCGGTTTCAAGAATATATTTTGATTGTAGTGTCTCGTTTAACCATTCCATTACATTGTCTTACATTTCCTTTCTTTAGTTTTATATAAATGTATGGATGATTAATCATATATCTACCCATCATTTCTTTTCTATTGCTTTTAATCTACACTAGATTAATTCCCATATAAGAGTTGGTTGCTACAAACTACATTAAACATTATTTTCATGGTTAAGCCAAAGCCCCCGAAATAGTTTTCTCTAGCCAAAAGTTACAATAACATTCCAGTAATATGCCTAGATAAGCTAAAGGTGATGGTGGGTTTTTCACTTACAGCCGTATAGAAAGAAAAACACTAAATACTGTTTATGTTACTTTTCAAGTCATCAAGATCAATAATTCCGTGCCATGCGTTCAACCAACGTTTGAATTTTGCGGAATGTATATATCACACAATGGCTCATGTTAGAAGTAAAGAATTAATCTTACTGTATTTGATCTCATATTCTTTTTTTTTTTGGGAAAAATTAAAATAATTTTTAGTACAGTTAAAACTAGATCTACATGATAAAGAGTTCAAGGCTTTAAGTCTGCCATAATATTACAATATGATCAAAATAACTCCTTAAAGAAAACAATATATTTAGATCACAAACAAAACTACTAAAAACACGACTTATATTTTATGACATAAAAAATGGCAAGATAGGGTGTCCCTACCGTTTGTATTTAGGATCTAATCTTCTTTTTCTATCGAAATAATGTGTCCTTTAGTTGTCAACCACCAAATGGGAAGAGTTGCGAGAAATTTGTAATTCACTCTTTCCTTGTTTCGATCGGGTCGATATTTGTTTCTTGGTTTTCTTAGGCTCCATTTACAATTGAAATTGGCTCTATCGGTGTAAAAAAGGGTTCTCTAAAAAAATGAAACACCTTAAATTAATACCTTCAGCTGAACAATTGAACCCACCAACCTATCAGATGAGAGTGATAAGACCTATTATTATCCTGCAACAACAGTTTCTTTAAACTTTAATCTAGTATTCAGGACTAAAACCACAAGGTATAGTGGTTTGTTGAAGTTTTCCAAATTAACCTCATTTAGTAGGAAAGGAAGTCAAATAATACTAGGCTGAAATAAATGGGTGTCATACATTAATCTGGCAGATTTGCAATTGAAAATGACTTACAAACTTTTTTAAGCTCATCATAGCGTCTTTTTAACTAGATATATATATATGCACTAGAACTGTTTATATTTTATAATAAGCTTTTCTTGTTGTTCCAAACCACAAGCATTTTTTAGGAATCCTTTTCTCCTTCTTGTTGATACTATAAACTAACTCTTTATTGCAAATGAATAAAACCTTTCTAATTAAAACCTATGATATCTTCAAGTGTCAACTTGCATGCTGCCCCAATTAATTAATTCTTCAATATTGGGGTTATCATACCAATTAATTGTGAAGATCATGTCATTCACCTACCTTTAATCCATGCTAAAGCAATATGACCATTTCACTAATAAGTACGTAGATTGCATTATCCACTTCCTTTAGGATGGGAAATTTCAACACTAATTGAGGTTTAGTGTGTGTCATCCAATTAATTATGTGGGATTTCTTGTTTCAATTTAATTCAAGGGAATTTACTTACTATACGGAAAGTATCTTTTTTCTGTTGACCATACCGAAACAAACATCATTTATGCATGGCAATACCTTCAATTTATTGCCTCTTTAGGTATTAAACATGCTGCCAATATGCTGCTTCCACTTTAGCAATACCGAATTATTTATTTCAGAACGAGGATTACTTTTTACCTAATTTATAAGGTTAGGATTTCAGGATAACAAATATGGCCTAATCTGCCTCGGCTTGACTTTGATTAAAGATGATTGGGCTATGGGTTGAGACTGTTTGGCCTGACCAGGCCGTAGGTCGGGCTTATGTTGGCACTGTGAGCCAGCCACGAGTCACCTAGCCCTCTCCTAACTCAGCACGACTCAGCCCATTGCCATAGTTATTAGGATTAGATGAAGATATCCCTTTCAAGCTTAATTAGAAAATAAACACATGTCAACTTCATAACAGATACTTCTTCAAATAGAGGTATAATAGTTTAATACGTAAAGTTGTCTGCAAAATTGCACGTGTCATATTTGTTTGCTTGCAGCTATTTTGGTACGACGAACATATGATAGTGAAGGCTTTATTTACTTCGTAAGTATAATTTGAAGGAGACCATGTATCATGTTAGCATGTGACACTCTTTGACCTTGAATATTAGGTGGAAAACGTTGCCTGTTGCCTCCGAAAGTAGAATACTCATCAAATACAAGATGATCAATTACGTTACTTCCAGGCCTAAGAATATGCTTTGTTGAATGAGGCAGCATATCATGACTTCTTCACCATTCGAAATTGAATTTATCGGACTTAATTGCATATATTAGAGATGAATAATGGTGTGGCAATGCTGCATTACCTTTAATTATGTTGTCAATAATTCGATAATTGGACTTTTTTTTTAATCTTTTAGAATTTCTAAGATGGTATAGCAACTCATATCTCACAAGTTGAATTTTCTAACATATTTTTTTTAAAATGAAAACAAGCATCAAGTTCTCAACGAAAGTACCTAAGATAAGTTAAACCTAAACCTCTTTCTGGTTTCTAGCGTTGTGTTTTTCTTCTCAATCCCATTCGTGATATAAATATCGTTTTTATTACTTTGTAATTACTTTATTAGAGGTAAATTATTTTGAAAAAGTTGTACATTCTTTTAAAATTTGGGACAACTTTATATCGTCTTATACTAGTTTCTTTTACTATCACTACAACAAAATTGGTTTTTATGTGTGGCTTTTTTTTGCAACGATTTGCAAATCGTAGCTAAAAGTTAGCTTTTGGTGACGCTTTAGCAATTCGTCAACTAAAGTAAAGTTTTTGGTGACGTTTAATGATATCGTCGCAAAATTGAAGTGTTTAGCGAAGATTTTCTTTAATCGTTACAAAATGTGCAACATTCCATGACAGTTCGGAAGTTTTGACGCAAAATGTCTTGGCATTGGTGGCGATTCTATTAATCGTCACAAAAAGTGTTACTTTTGGTGATGAATTTTTAAAATCCGTCAAAATTGATATTAAAGATTTTAAGGTCGCGATGTTTTACTATATCGTCACTAAATGTTCAACTTTTTGCGACATTTTTTATATCTTATGTATTTCTTAAGGTAATTCTGATGAATTATAATTGACATTTATATATGTATTTATAATTTTTTCATTTGCCTCCTTTATAAATTTGTTTAAATAGCTAATGCATTTAAACCTATTTGAATTTGTTTAAATTTATGGATTTATACACAAATGATTCTTTAATAATGCCTATTGTGCATAATACTGCACTTCTATTCATACAAAAATTTCATGAAAATATAATGGAGCATCTTAAAATTGTAACATGTTTTCAAATTTTAAAACATATTGTTGAAAAACACACGGTAGGTAATTTAAAATTTGAAAAGTAAATGTTTTTTGTATATAAAAAGACAATCATACCTAAAATTTTAATTTTAATAAAATCAAAATATCATAAATTTAAGTTCATTATTATTCTTAATCATTAATATTTATTAACAATAAAATAATAGTACACATAAATATTGAAATATGGTAAGCAATATAATATAATGACATATGGTAAGTATTACAAGATATTAATTAGAAGTTTAACAATTATTACAGACAAAATAATCAATAAAGTTTCATGCCTAATATTCCATTGAAAAGGGAAAGAAATAATTATTTTTTTAGATTCCAAGTGGCATTAGACTCGGCCAAAAAGGTAAAGAGGTTCTAAATTTCTGGATTCCCAAGAAAGCTCCTGACACGTTTCAAGTCATTAATTGAAATAGTTACAGGCCTTCCCTCATGGTCTGGTTTATTGATACCCTCTTCCAACAACTTCTTTGCTTTAACTAAATTTGCAAAAGATACAGTTAAAGATTTCCCACATGCAGTATGGATGATGGTATTAGATGAACCGCACATACCATAAATTTCACTTAATAAGCAAACAGTATATAACAATCAAAGCTAAATCAAACGGTAATGGAAACCTAAATCCGAATGCATGCATACCTGAATGATAAACTCCATCATCATCACAATGAACAGACATAGTTTTTGCAATCGACCATTATTCTAAAACAACCGATTTTCCTAATCTTGTTAATGCTATCAAGAAATCACCACCGTCTCCATTTCCATATATGTTCTCTTAAAGATTTGAGGAAGCTTAATACAACATATATTAGTTTCCTAACAGAAAATGAGTTATAGATAACAAAGAAAGAGAGGTAGTTCGAATGATACTAAAAACCTTAAAGAAGAAGATCGGTCATGGAAGACAAGCAGTGATTAGTGTTTGATGAGGAGATTTATTCTGCATTGATTTGTTCTTCATTAGGGAGAATTTTGTCACATTCCTCCCAGCGGAGCTCATTTCTACCATCAAAAACTAGTCATCACGTCAACATTTCGTGATGAATTAATGGTAATAGTTTTATTATGAGAAATCAATAAAAGACTTCTTATTTGAATGTTCCAAAATTATGGAAATGTTAGTTTTATGACCTATCAAGTGAGACTACGCTTAATGAAAAGGTTGAGAATGTTAAGTTTGTATGTACTATGTTCAGGGAATACATAAACATCCCTTGTAGCTCTGAAATATGATTGCTTCTATGTACATAAACATCCCTTGTAGAACCCTCTAATGTAAAATAGAGGTGTATTTGTGATTACCTATATATGTTTTAATGCCTTGCTAATATTTATGGTTTTGACCATTTGAATTTTAATTGTTGTGTGTAATCACAGCCTCATGACATATTGAAATGAAGTCCTTATGATGGATACATGTGTATACTAAATGTGGTAAGATTTGGTGTAAAAGCAATCATATGGTAAATATTTACATAAACATCTGTTGCAGATTGTGCCTTGATTCTCTAACATGCCTTTCATCAAACAGTTAGCAGGGTCTCAAATAAGCAAGGAAGGTGGAAAAAAAATTTAACCCATACACATCTAACACGGAAACACAACTCCCCATCTTCCAAACACAAACAGAAAGGAAAAACCATACACCATTTGCAGAAAAGAGAACTCACATAAAGTCCAAAATGTAGCACAATAATAAAGCACAATAAGGAGGGTTCTAGGTAATAGAAAAAAAGAACAATATGTACCAACACAAGACACGACGCTTCTTCAATGGTGACTTAAACAAGATAGTAGACAACCACAAAAGATTAGTCAATGCTTCTTCAAAGGATTACGAAGAGGAAATACAACAGCTAACTCAAAAATGAAGACAACTTTGTTTTCGTGTTAATAACCATGTTTAAAAAGACGTCATTTTTTTGTTAAGCTAAATGACTTCGTTTTCGATTAAGTTGGAAGAAATATACGACTTGGTGATAATTCAAAACACGTCACCAAATGGTATCCCATTATCATTCGGGTTCACCTTTGGCTAACATAATTATAAATAATATATAAATTATATTTACCAGTACAAAATTTATTTATAATAAATAGAGAATTATGATTAAATAGAGTAATATATTACATAAGTGAGATTTGAGAAAATTTATATATTATTTAATAATTCAAAAATCATTATACTAGTTACAATTATTAGCTATAAATTCATATAGCATTATATTAATTACCATATATGATGTTGTCGTCGTCGTCATTATCATCATCATCATCATAACAACAACAACAACAACAACAACAACAACAATAACAATAACAATAATAATAATAATAATAATAATAATAATAATAATAATAATAATAATAATAATAATAATAATAATAATAATAATAATAGCATTTTAATTAAAATAAATTGCAATAAAGTAAAAAATGGAAATCAATATTAAATATTAATATGATGTTTTTAACAATTAAATTTAATATTATTCAAAATCTATTATAAGCCTAAAAATAAATATAGTTAACAACAATGTCATTTCAAAGATCAATTTTAATATTGTATAAGTGTCAAAATAAATTTAATTAAAAAATTATCGTATATTCTGTTTGTTAATCTCTTTTAATATGTATGATTTCATAATTTTATGTGATTTCACAAAATTGAATTTATGATATATAAATTCTATCATAATTTATGTATATGATATATTAAAATTTTAGCAAAATTGAAAAACATAATAAAAAGTTTAGTATTGGTGACAATTTTGCAAATTGGTAGCCAAAGATTCGACTACTGTTGAACTTTTTTGGCGACGATTTATGGGATCGTTACCAAATGTTTCGGCATGAAACAAGTAAACCCAAAAGGAGACGATTTTGTAAATTGTTAGGTAAATATTCGCATACCAATTAACATTTGGCGACATTTTGTGGAATCGTCGCCAAATGTTGATGCATGAAAAATTTTACCTGAAGGGTAATGATTTGCTAAATTGGTAGCCAAATTGTCAGATTCTAATTAACATTTAGCGACGATTTGTAACACCTACAGACCGCCTAGAAGGATATGCGGATATTACCTGAGACAGGATTTATAACATATCAAAATAGTACAAAACGTTGCCAGAACTCAAACAAGCAATCATTGTTTTTCCATACATATTCAACTTTAAACAGAATTTAATTAGTACACCGAATTCATTCGAATATATGTGTCAAGTTATCCTAAACTAAGGTTATACATCACAAATCTTTAAACAAAACAGTACATATCTTAAGTTCAAAAATACTCTGTATTACAATATTTACAAACGTTTAACAAAATATGTCATGTCTCATATTATACATACAATCTAAGTATACATTTCCAAATCAAAACACATTCTTCATTGGCCATTGCGATTGTCATTATCCCAATCTTTGAACCCTTCTATCTGAACCTACACAGAGCAAAACCACCATGCCAAGCTTAAAGCTTAGTGGGGAATAACTAAATCATACATAAACTGGCACTGTTTAACAGTCACTTAACATCCACATATACTGAATCAAATTATATCATAAGCAATCATTGAAGGTTCATATTAAAGAACAATTCAAACATAATGGATTTAGAACCAAATAAAATCTATCACTAGAGAACATTTCTCATGTTAATACTAATCATTTAAGTATCAGAACAAATTGTATAGATGTCAAAACTGATTATTAGAATAGAGTATAACCTTCAGATCAGAATAAGATTTGTATCAAAGTAGACTTTGTTTGTATCAATTCAGAGTTTATCTTATAAAAAATTTAAGTATCAAATCAAAATTTTGCTTATATCATAACTGAACATGTATCAGAATACAAAACTAGTTAGACTGCTAATCTTTTATACAGAAGTGGGTAACAGGACTAATACAGGAGATATCATAATCGGTATCACAAAACAAGAGAGATTTATGTCTCAATATTAGGAGACACCGAAGTGTCAATATCAGGAGAGATGTATGTCTCAGACATCAGAGTATCATTATCAGAAGACACCGAAGTGTTGATATCTTAAACGTGTTCAAGAGTAGCTGCAGACCCTTCTAGGCATGCCTATTTACCCACGACTAGGACTTAAAAGGTTTTAAAACAAAACAGGTTCATTTCAACAATTACATATAATCAAACAAATAGAAAGAACTTCCAATACAATTCCAACTATCAAACTCCTCGGACAATTAATGGTCCGAAATTATCCTAATATTATAGCAGAAATTCCCAATTCACAAACATCCGTGTCCAAATCATAATATATAAGTCTTTGGAATTCATTCATTTATGATCACACCAAGCAATTCAACATTGTAAACCATAC
>JANZXP010000001.1:15170567-15184478 GCA_027576715.1 Erythroxylum flavicans
TAAAATTGTATACTTTATATGTATGATATTTTACATGAAATTTTGCATTTGATGAGATGAATAAAAATTAAATACCTCATAAAATGTTAAGTACATATTTTAAAAATTAATGTTGTCTTCTATAGTTATAACAATAAACTAGAGTTCTTTTATTGTTTGGCTTCTTGATCAAATTCAAAGATGCTTTAATCCAATTATGTTTAGCTCTATAATAATGGGTCCTATTTAATTAAATTTGTATAATTTAGATAACCAAACTCATAATCAAAGGAATTTAGAGGTAGGGTTAGTAGTAACATATAAGATATATTTTGGCAAGAATTGTCACCTAACATATCTAAGAGTCAAAAGATGTGATTGATAAAGATGTTATCCACTTAATTTAAGTTTAGTTGTTTTATTAAGCAAACTCAAGATCAGCTAAATTTGAATAGGACCCTAGTCCACTAGAAAGATTATAGTAAACTTTCTGAATAGTAATGAGGGTTATTATTTCAAATGAAATAGTGGAATAGCCAAATAGATTATTAAAATCATAATCTTATTTTATTTTCATGGGATATAACCAATTACTTATTTGTCTTATATTTATATTTTGTTTTGAGTATAAATTACTTTTGTTTAGGATAGTTGATAGTAAGTTGTTAGTGAAACAAATTTCTTGCACATATGTTAAGCTTGAGAAGAGTTTTCAAAGTTACATGGAAAAATTATATATCTATTATGCAATTTTATTATTAATCTTTATTGAGGATTTGATGACAAAATTTTAGAGATATATCTCAATACCATATGGATGAAACAATTGTAATGATATTTTGAGTTGACTAATGTCTTATAAACTTGAATGACAACATATAAGATAAATGTCAACATCATAATAGTAAGATGCAAGAAGTTGCGTGGGATAGTGCTTAAAGGTATAATATCTAAATGAAATTGTTTATTCTAATTAGCCTATTAAAAGTATAAATATGGACCACAATTAAAGACTTTGTATTCGTATGATAATAGTTGTCATTAGAAGGAAAATATTTGTATAACTTTTTCTTGCCTATACGTGATATGATAAAGATAACATATATTTCTAGTTCGTGTTTATAAGTATTTGATACTGATTTTAAATTTAATTTTATTATAATGATCAAATCATGATAAGAAACAGATTATTGGGTAAAGTAATTGATCCAAATTTATTCAAACGTTTTATATATATTGGATAAAAGGGGATTTATGTTTAACATAAGTGACATGAATACAAAGCTAGGTAACCAAAACTGTCTTTTTATGACATATTGGCTAAATCAATATAGTGATAATCATAAAGTTATTTAAAAGGATATATGTATCATTTTAATTATGAATCATATGTTGTGAAACTTGTTGGGGTCAAAAAATAACTAAAATCATCCTTTAGTAAAAAGATAATGATGGCAATGAAATTGTTAAATCTTATACACAAGATGTATGGGAATAATTTATAAAAAGTATGACACTTATATTTCATTAGATTACTAATGACTTAATGTGATATAGTCAAATGCATTAATTGAAATATTGATTTAAATTTTTTAAAAGTACAAATTGTTTAAATCTAACTAAAAAATAAGCATTGAGAATGTTGAAGCACTTTGATGAGATCATTATGAAGAGATATAAATTTTTGGTCATCTATAGGGAATGAGATTCTCTAGTAAATATCTCTATAACCAAATTCTATAAAAGTATGGTTCTATGTAAGGACGAAAACACAGTTAGAGATGTTTTATGATGCAATATTCTTTTTTTATAACCAAGCCTAGTAATATAACTTTCCTTTCGTAGTTAAAATTAAACTAATTAGTACGATTTCATGTTATATATGAAATGATAAGACATCAAAAGAGTCAAAGTTAATGATTTTGGGATGTAATGTTTAGTTGAATCATATATTGTCTAATAAGTTTAGAAATAAATCAGATAATGAAAGGTTATGAGATATTCAAAAGGTTAAATATAATCTTACAAACCTTATTGAACAAAATATTTGTTTCAATATATACTTATAAGAGAATGATTTCCAATTCGAACTAGTGCCCTTGTTGATACATTTGATATATAGTTGAAAAGCTACGAGATGTTGAAAGATTCACTTTCATGATAAATTCAAAGAGTTTATTTTAGAGATACTTATGAATTTATCATGCCTACAAGAAAGTCAGTGAGAGTACAAAGTGATATATTGCTTATAGAGAACAATAATTTATATTTTTAATTTTTGAAAAATATAATTGTCCAAGAACAACTCTTGTTGGATATGAGAAGGTAATAGCTTAATTATGAGAATTAGGTCTATAAAGAAAGATATGAAACTAAAACTATTTAATATTTGAGATATCTGGTACTTATTAAGTAATAAAGATGTCTGCTATTTTATGTATGAGATGATATTTGAGTTCAAGGTTATATAGATGTTAACTTTAGAATTGAATCCTAATTAAGGTATATTTTACTTAGAACAATATTATTATGAGATTAGAAATGTTCCAGTGTGGTATTAGTTGTTAATCAGGCCATAATATTTTCTAGTGGAAATGATTATTTAGATCAGGATAACTTGCTATAGTTCCTAGGATTGTTCAAACATTAATGTAGTGTAGAATGTTAGAGTCATTGGTTATGTAAAAGAAGCTAAGGTTTCATCAAATATTCAAGTATATATTTAGGCACTTTCTCTTAATTATGATGATAATTAAGATGATAATTGTAACATTTAAGCAAGTGCCCACTATAAAGAACCTTTTGAAATTCTCTCATTAAACTATTGTCCTAGTAATAGCATGATTGTCATATAAAGATATAGTATAAGATACTTAAACGATTGACTTAGTAAAAGTGAGAGATTGTTAGTTTATTTCCTATAACTAATAGAATGGTTAAAGTTTAGTGACATAATTATTTAAAGGTATTATTTATCCTATACATACTCATGTGTATAGATAAATTCTATAGGATAAATGTACATTTAAAATGAAATTATAATTAGGTAATAATTATAAGATTCATATTATATTTATGTATTATCCATAAATTGTTTATAGTCATTATTCTATTAAGGATGGACATCAATGGAGCATAAAAAAATAGTACACGTTATGTTTTTCTTTATGAAGGAAGTAGTTGATCTTATAAACTAAAATATGGAGATACTTAAAAAAAAGTGTATAAGCTTGTTAGAGAATAAGTTTACTAAATTCACCTCATATAAGAAACCCATTTAGAACATTACTTTTATGTCTATAGAAATTCTCATTATAATGATTGTATAAGTGATTCTTTGACTTGAGATCTCCAAAGTACCTCGTATAGGAATTGTTATATTTTAATACTACTTACGACCTATTCTAATCAAGAGTAGCTTAGTTGGTAGTCATTGGATATAACATGAACTATATAAAGATAGTTAAGTGATTAATATATGATTCATCACCTTAAAGTAGTTAGGGAGATTGTTTTGTTGTTCTCAATTATTATTGATTTGGTAAATCCTTAGTGAAGATGGAATGACACTTTGAAAATATTTTTCAAATGTCATTAATTGAATCAATTACTAATAGTGAAGAACTAATACAATTGGACTCAAATATAGTAAATATTAATTCTATGTTCTATGTTTAAAAAGAAAATTATATGATGAAAGCATTTAATTATAAAAAAATTATGCACAAAAAAGTTGGTCAAAACTACTTTAACATCCCTAAATATTATATGGTCAAGACGCATTGCTATACAACAATCTTAATCTATGGATATAAATTGTTTAATTAGAGAATTAAAGATAAATTAAATTAAAGAATTAAAGGTAAATTTAATTAGAGAGTTAAAAATAAATTAAATTAATTAGAAAATTAAAGATAAATTAAAAGAGTTTAATATATCTTATCCTAAATATAATTTAGGGTTATGATTTATATCTACTGTCACAAATTTAGGAACTTAATGAGTTATATACAAAGAATTGATTGCACAGAGAAAAGGTGTGTTTAATCAAGTTGAACTTGATTGTAAAGTTTAAGGAACTTTATTATTAAAATGAGATATTTAATAAATAAGGATCAATATGAGATATTAGATCTTATTTAGGTATAACTGGTTTTCAATCAAAATTAGTTATAATTTTTATTAAAATTTAATTTCAATTAAATTACTAAAATATCTAAAAACATATTATAAATAGGCTTAGGCTCAAAGCGAGCTAGCACTACTTATCTAACCCTCTTTACAACAATTACAGAGTTCTCTTAACTTATTTTGTAAATATAGTTAGATGTTAGACACTTGTGCAGCTACGATGGTTAAGATAAGCTAGTTTTAGAAATGGTTTGAGAAAAATGATAAGAAAATGATGAAGCTTCATAATAAAGTATAAACTAAGATTTATGGTTCATTATGTTTTATGTGTAAATCACGTTATAAACTTAAAATGATCTTGACTTTTGAGAAATCATGATAAATAGTTTTATAATTATTCCGCTAATTCTGCCCTAAGTTTTCAACAATACCTAATATCATTTTGATTAAATGTGTAATAGGAATTCATAAGAATTTAATAAGAATTATCCTAGTAAAGAATTCGCTTGTACATATATTAGTTCATCGAAGTTCAATGTTTCTTCAATTTCTCACACCTCACCTTGCACATCTTTCCTATTATTTATTGTGCTATTTATGGTTCGTTATAAACTACATAAACTTGTGCATTATATTAATAGTTCCATACATCAAATTGACATTAAAGACTATACTACTATATTAATACATAAATGATCTCAAAAGTAATAAGGAAAGTTGCTTTTAGTATAGAACTTGCTTTAGCGACTTTATTTTAGCTATAATTAAATAACTTTTGCATTAAAAGAAAACTACTATTCTTTATGTACTATGTAGATAAAGAATTTGATGCTCAACTTATTGCACCTAACTCAAACTCTAGAGAATTAGATGCTCCTTATCCCTCTCTATGTTAAGGTTAGCTCAATCATAGCAAATGGAGTTTAGGTAATTATTAGATTAGGTAATTAATTTTAATCTAAGATATCCAAAGCAAGATGAGCATTAGTATCAATGTTATGAACCCCTACCGAACTTAATATCAGATTAAGTTTTGGTATGGTACTGTATCGATACCGGTCCATATTAGATACTATTTTGGGTAATTTTTTAAATTTATAAAATAGTTTATTAATTTTTTAAAAATTACAATATAGTCCATTAATATATTGTATTGTACACTTTGTAATTTTACATTAACCATGTCTCCTAAAATCATAATAATAAAATTTTAAATAAGAACAATTTATTTACTTTTATTAAAAATAATTTTCACATATAAATAATAACAACAATTAATATGAAAAAATCATTTAATCATCATACAAATATAAAAATAAGAACAATACATAGTATTTAAAATATTACAAATTCACCATATAATAAATAATAATCACATCAAAACATCAAATAAAAATAATAAAGATCCTTAACTCTCTAGTTATTACAATTTACAACAAGAATTCCTGAGAATAAAATAACCAACTAGAAGTGAAATCTGAAACAAAAAAACATATTATTTAATTTACTATCAATTTAATATATATTATTTAATTATTAATACGAATTTAAATAATTTAATTTAATATTATATATTTATTTAGTTAAAATTAATTATCACTAAAAATTTATAAGTAACTTTGTTTAATTTAAATTTTTGTTTAATTTATAAAATTACCTTAATAATTATTAATAAATATAATTATATTTTTGAAAATATATAAATAATTACAATATATTTAAAATAAATATTAGATTATAAATAATCATTTTTAAATTATTTATTTTAAAAATAAAATAATTCTTATTAGTAATTTATTAATAAATATTATATAAAGATTAAAATTAATTTAATTAAAAATAATTTATTTTTAAAATTATTTAATTTATTACTATTATTAATAATAACATTTATTTTAATTTAAAAATAAAAATAAAAATAAAATCATAATAAATGTTTTTTTAAAAAAATTAAAAATTGAATGTATTAAATAATAATGATGAACCTAAAGAAAACTACAACTTTAGGATAATTAAGCATACTCTACGAGTGAGACAAGACGGCAGCGCAAGAGTAAAATCAAGAGTTGGTTCTATTTCTATTTTTTTGTTGTAGTTTTTTGTTTTTGTTTTCAATTTTTTGTTTCTGTTTTTCTTTCAAATAAAAACAAAAAAATGTTTGATTGATAATGCTAATGTAGTTATATTTTTATCACTAAAAATAATTACATATTAGATAAAAATTAAAGATAAATTATTTTTAATTAAATAAATTTATTTAATCTCTTATATAATATTGATTTTAATATTATGTTATTTTAAAAAAATAAATAATTTGAAAATTATTATTTATTTGAAATATATTTTTATTAGTAAATAAAATTTTATTTGAATATTTATATATTTTAAACTAATTATATTTATTAATAATTATTAAAATTTAACTACATATAATGTAATTATAAAAATTAAATTAAATTATTCATAATTTTATTGATAATTAATTTTAATTTATTAATTATATAATATTGAATTCAATTATTCGTAATTTTATTAAAATTTAAATAATTAATTAATATATTAAATAATAGCAAATCTGGTTATGAAAAAATCAGAAACAGAAACAAAAACCATTTTTATGATTTTTATAAACAAAAATCACTTCTGATGATTTTCATAATTTTTGAAAACTGGAAGGAAATCAAAACTAAAAAAATTAAAAATTAAAACTTAAATAGTAACATATTTTTACTAAACTAAAAAAAACAAAAAATTAAACACTCCTAAGAAAATACACTTATTGACGCAGTGCGTAAAAAAGAAGAAGGATTGGACAACAACCTATCAAAATTCAAAAGCACAAACAGGAAAGCATGGATGACAGCGTATCAAAAGCCAACGAACGTTTTGAACCAGAAGAACTTGTGTAACCGAAAAATCAGTTACTTCGATTACAACTAGGGAATCTAGCTTGATGGAAGAGATTCTGGTGACTACAATCAAAACAAAACCTGAGAATAAAGAATATTTGGAAGGGAATGTGTCTATATTGAAGATTGTCATTATAATGAAATAAGACTCCTCATACACCGAAGATTTTAACATCGTCCCTCTCTCCTACCAGCTGTCCTAGCTAGCAGAATCGCAACAGAAGGTTTAACAAACTAACAGAATTGCAACAGAATTTTGGTAGGCTGAGTTGTTTCTGCCGTCACAATACTCGCCCCTTGGAGAAGAGCCTTGTCCTCAAGGATCAAAACCTGGAAATTTCTTAAGCAAGTCATAATAAAACTCCCATGTAGCCATTTCAGCCGACAGATGCTTCCATTTGACAAGGACTTTAGTAGCTGCAATGCGGCCACGCTTGACAAGTCCAGTAGCTTCATCAATTCTTCCCTCTTTAATAAACTTCTATCAACCGCTACTAAGGAGGACTCACCTGGTAAGTATGGTAAATACAGAGGGGGAAGCTGTCCACACAAAATTTCGTAAGGAGTGGTCTTAATAGAAGTGTGGAAGTTGGTATTATACCACCACTCAGCCAAAGAAAGCCATTTGGACCAAGTTTTTAGTTTCTCATTACACATACAATGCAGATAGGTTTCAAGGAATTTTTTGACAATTTTCGTTTGACCATCAGACTGTGGATGATAAGCTGAAGATAGATTGAGAGATATACCTTGAAGAGTGAATAATTCTGACCAAAAAGAACTCAAGAAGATGGGATCTTTGTCACTAGTAACTGATTCCGGACACCCATGAAGTTTAAAGACAGAATCTAAGAATGTTTGAGCCACATCAAGTGTAGTATAAGGGTGAGAGAGAGCCATGAAATAGGCAGGCATGTTAAGTCTATCGACAACTACGAAAATTACCGGCTTTCTATTGGAAGTTGGTAATCCCTTTATAAAGTCCATGATAATATCAGCCCATACGCGCTTGGGAGTTAGCAGAGGTTGTAATAAACCAGGGGAAGCAGCTAAATCTGGTTTACTTTGTTGGTAAACATTACAATTTCTAATGTAATTAGAAGTTTCTGCAGCTAAACCCTTCCAGTAAAACAATGATTTCAGTCGGGCCACAGTATCATCGCGTCCTGAATGACCTCCTAATGCTAAATCATGCATCCATTTTAATAGCTGAAGTTTCAGAACATTAATAGCTCCAACCACTAATTTCCCTTTCCTATGCAATTCCCCTCTAATCCAAGTAAATTTTGGGTGGATATGAGGGTTTCGTTGAAGATCAGCAATCATCTTAATTAACTTCGGATCAGCTTGCCAGGATTTGGTTATTTCGTTAAACAAATCCACATCATCAACTTGCAACATGATAACCAAAAATTCACTACTAGTCTCCGTGACTGGGCATCCGCTGCTACATTGTGCTTCCTTTCTTTGTACTGCATTTCAAAATCAAATCCCATCAACTTAACTACCCAAGCTTGCTGAAATGAAGTGTTTAACCTTTGATCCAGAATATGCTTGGCACTCTTTTGATCAGTTTTGATGATAAAATGGTTGTGGAAAAGGTAAGCACCCCATTTCTGAACTGCATGAAGAACTGCTAGTGATTCCCTTTCATAAATTCAAAGAGCTTGATGCTTTGGTCCTAAAGCTTTGCTGATGAAGGCTATTGGATGATTGTCTTGCATTAAGACAGCTCTTATACCATAACCTGACGCATTTGTTTCAACCATAAAAGGTTTGTGGAAATCTGGGAGTGTTAAAACTAGAGCTGTAGTGAGGGCTTCTTTGAGTTGCTGAAAAGCTTTATGAGCAGCCGAGGACCAGTGAAACCTATCGTTGTGCAGCATATCAGTGAGGGGTTTGGCTATTATACCAAAATTACGAACAAACTTTTTGTAGTAACCTGCAAACCAAGGAAACTACGCATATCGCGAACGTTAGAAGGACTAGGCTAATTGGCCACCTTTTGTAATTTTCCTGGTATAGTAGTGACAACATTGTTAGAAATCATATGGCCTAAATATTCAATTTTTGGGGCAGTAAAACAATATTTGGATTTCTTAAGAAACAGAGTGTTTTGTCGTAGTAGATTAAAAACAAGTCGAAGATGTTGTAGGTGAATGTCTAAGTCTTTACTATAAACGAGAATGTCATCAAAGAAAATTATGGCAAATTTTTGTAAATATGGCTGGAAAATGGCATTCATAAGAGATTAAAAAGAAGCAGGAGCATTAGTGAGACTAAAGAGCATTACAAAATACTCAAAATGTCTAGAATGAGTTTTGAAAGCAGTCTTATGCTCCTCTCCTTATTGCAGTTGGAGTTGATGATAACCAGCCCGTAAATCTAATTTAGAATAAATTGTTAACCCCCCAAGTTCGTCTAAAAGATCATCAATGAGTGGAATAGGGAACCTATCTTTAATGGTCATCTTATTTAATCTCCGAAAATCAACACACAACTGCCAACTTCCATCTTTCTTTCTAACCAACACTATTGGAGAAGCATATGAACTATTACTATAACGTATTATTCCTTGGTCAAGCATTTCCTGCACTAAAGCATCAATAACATCCTTTTTAAGCAAAGAATAATGATAAGGCCTTTTATTAACAGCAATTGCTCCCTTTTGTAGTGGAATACAATGATCAAAGCCTTCACGTACTGGGGGTAATCCTTTCGGATCATTAAAAATATCATCAAATTCTACTAACAGCTCCTCTAATTTATCACAATTTTCAGTAGGGCCATCAATATCAAAACTTAAACCATAAAAATCTGTTACTACTTCCTCTACTACATTACTAAACTGTAAGAAACACAATTGCTCACCTTCTTCAACAACATTACCAAACGAATCATTACCAACTAACTTAACACCATTGTTTTAGGCACCACATAATACACTTCACTGGCCTGCCACTTTAAAATCCATAGTCATATGTAAGAAATCCCAAATTATAGGACCCAAAGTAACTAACCATTGAACTCCCAAAACAAAATCACAAAAATCTAATGGCAAAATAAGCACATCAAAAGAATAAGTAACCTGTTGCAAATTTCACTTGAAATTCTGACATATGTTTTTAGACTATAGTTTAGTGCCAGCCGCCTTAACCGTCATGGAGGGTATCGACTCCAACTTACAACCCAACTTCTTTGCTAACTCCAAATCTAAAAAATTATGAGAACTATCAGGATCAATCATAATCTTCAGCTTAGATTTATTATGTATTCCTGTGACTCTCGTAACATTAAAACTAGGAACACCATATAATGCATGTAAAGAAAGATATGGTGCCTCAAATGTTACTGGTTCTTGTTGAGACATTTCTTCTGCTTCATCTTGTTCTGTTTCCTCCTCATCTTCCATTTCCATATTAAGCAAATGAATTTTCTTGTGTTTAAAATGACTCCCCACAATACATACACAGACCTTTCGATTTCCTCTCATCCATCAAAGCTGGTGTTAAATTGGTTGGAGGTTTAGACAATAGTCATTTGTCTGTTTGAGTGTTCTGTATTGGTTTGGTCGAAGAGTTTGGTAAGACATGGGTGGTATTTGGAGTTATTGGAGAGACAAGTTTGGTTATAAAGGAAGGGGACTAGTTATAATGTTTAAAGAAAGTTTTGGAAGTTAATTTGGAGACATCATGTAGTTTGGCTAAATGTGCAGTTTGGGCCACAGAGGTTAGTGAGAACATACAAACATGCTCAGGGTATGTTCTTTAGGTAAGGTTAATGAAGTCAGGGCTAGTTCAAAAGCGTCTATGTACTCTTGAATGGTTGAGGTGTGTTTAAGACGAATCAAATATACTAAGGGATCCTCATAAACTTTACCAAACCTAGGAGACAATTCAGTAATGTATTGAGACCAATCAGGGTAAATATTGAATCTGTTTTTCATGTAATTAAGGTGCCACTGAAGAGCTACTTGGTCTAGGTGCATCGAAGCCAACCTAACTTTAGATTAAAGAGGGGTAGAATCTAACCAAAAAAATTGTTCACACTTATAGAGCCATTCCTTCAAATTGGAACCATTAAAACGAGGAAAATCAAATTTGGAAATTCTAGTAGCATAAGACTGAGTTTGAGAGTGAGAACTTTGATTACTCAAATTGTCTTCCTCCTGTTGCAGTGCCGGCAACTTCCCGATATCTTCTCTTCTTCCTCCATAAGAACATTCACTTCTACTCCCATTCTTTACACTTAGTAACATCTCCAATCGAGCAAATTTGTCATTCACCTGTGAGATCTCGGCCTTAATGTCCTTCACTTCCGATTGGGTCTGAGCTAGCTTATTCACCATCGCAGCTTCCATTTCCAAGTCCACACCTCTTTGTGTCATTGCTTGAGAACGAGTGATTGTCATTATTGATTTCTTAGAGAACTAAGGAACTTACAATCTCTGATACCACCTGTAATCGACAAATCAGTTAATCCGATCGCAACTAGGGAATCTAGCTTGACAAAAGAGATTCCAGTGACTACAATCAAAACAAAACCTGGGAATATAGAATATTTAGAAGGGAATGTGTATTTATTGAAGATCGTCATTACAATGAAATAAGTCTCCCTATATACCAGATATTTTAGCATCATCCCTCTCTCTTACCATCTGTCTTAGCTAACAGAATCGTAACAGAAGGTTTAACAAACTAACAGAATTGCATCAGAATTTTGGTAAGCTGAGTTGTTTTTGTTGTCACAACTCATCGGCGTAGTATTAGGTGATGCATAAACGTTTGGAAAAAAAGGTCAAAAGATCCCCACTCCTTTGCAATCGATGCTTAAATTTTCCCCAATTAGGGTTGGGATATTTAAAGTCGATGGTCGCGACTTCTCGTAACTATCTAGCCAAAGGTGAGAAAATTCTATCCGGATGCATCTCTTCTACCTCAAGCTTTAATCGATTATTTCATGTTAAACAATGAAACTACTAAAAAAAAAAGAAGGGTTCAACAAAAAAGAAGGGGGAGGTGGGGGGTTAGCGGTTAATTTTTTTTGGTTGCTAAATAATCCTCATATGTTTTAAAATTTACGGTACCAGTCAATATTCGATCAATATTTTAAATACTAGCCAATAACAAAATTGCCGCTACCGATGACCAATACCTTTGAACATTGTTTCGTACCATTTTCTAGTCGGTACGTTACGAAATCACTAATTGGTATCATAATTGAGAAATCAACATTGGATAATTGTTGTAATTTATTAACTTATGTCTTGGAAGCTTATAATAGTTTTGGAACTTATTAGATTCTTGTTGTTAGTTAGCAAATGATATTTATTTCTTTTCCTCCATTTTTTGGGGTTTTGATGTGTGATGTTGTTATGTTTTTGCTACTTACTGGTTTTTCCTTTCCAAATGTACTTAGTTTCTTTTTAATACAATCACTTTCTTATTAAACAAAAAAAGCATGTACAAGAATTGCATTCTTCATTTTCAAACCCTAATTCATTTCAACGAGTTTTTCTTACTCCTAATTTAAATGGGAAAAGAGAATAAGTATAAGGCTATAAGATTAAAGGATATTCTGATTCATTTAATTCAAAAATCAAGTCTTCAAAGATGTCCTCAATAATGTTAGCAGATATTAGTAAATTGTGTTAACGTTAAAATAGACACATATAAAATTATATCTCTTCTTATTAAAGATTAAAATTGTCTTTTGCATTTTTTAATTTTCAATAATGATAAATCCATAAAATATGATGGAGTAAAAAATCGTTTAAAAGATCCAAAAATCAAGATTATATGAATTGATTATAGTGCTGAATTGTCAATAATGGAACATATTTGATGGATATATTACGAATGCTCTTATCAATTTGAATATAATTTTACTAAGTTAATTTATTATTCGATGTTTCATACTCATCATCACTGCATATAGTATGTTATTCAAGTATTTGGTAGATTGGTTTATCCTTATTGAATCAAAATATTCTTAATATGACTATTACATACTTGAGAATTATATCTTAGTTCTTATGATATAAGGAACAAGCGAGAACTTTGAAGCAAATGTCTTTGTGAACATAAGGTCATAAGTTTCAATCACGAAAACAACCTCTTTATAAAAATTACAAAAGAAAAGTTGTCTACATTGATGCTCTCTCTTAACCCTTACTTTGTGAGCTTATTTTTGCTGTACAAATTTATTTTAAATAGAAACATCTCATTAAAAATTATAACTTATAAAATTTTCACTCTTAATAGTGGGGATTAACAAATTGGTGATTTGATAGGAAGGATGGTTTATTCATTTAAAAGTCACTTCAAAACAGATTCCATCGTTCACACTAGTATTTTGATGTTTTCCATGCCAATTAGGTAAGTAGAAAATATTACAGTATGGTTTACTTAATTGATAATTATTTCTTAATAGTTGAATTAACGTAACAAAAATTTTAATAACTAGGTCAAAATACCATTTGAGTATCCAAATATGTGATTTCTTACTTTTGAGTGTCTTAATTACTAAATATAATGCTTATGTTAAAATAATTTGAAATTTGATTTATCTCAAAGAATGATTGTTAGTTAGAAGAATAAGTTTGGTGAAATTTATAGAAATAGAACCTTATCAAGTCTTGTAGTTTTATCACAATATTTTGACTAAAGTATGAGGATGTTTTTGTTGGAATTATGCCCATGACCCAATCGTTATGTAATTAATTGAACACATATGTTTTGTAATTATTAACTTTGTTTAATAATATGGCAAATGATTATATTATCATATTTTGTTTATCGTTTATATCCTAATATGATAAGTCCTTGATTAAATTTATACACTTGCCATCATAATGGAGATTATGATAATGAGAGTCAAGTCTTTAGGGTTT
>JANZXP010000001.1:15193579-15205107 GCA_027576715.1 Erythroxylum flavicans
ATGTTAGCAAAAAAAGTTGTAAAAAAGTTATAAAATTGTTCTCTCTTTTATTATATAGAAAAGGGTATAATTAGATTCTAAAAGTTAAATAATTAACTTATTTATGAAAACGCTCCTATGAAGGAGCGTTTTTTGTTTTAGCTGTTTGAAGATTTTCAACCAACGTTTTAGCTACTCTCCAAACAACATTTATAATTATTTGAAGAGTCAAACAGCCGAATCTTGCCAATAAGCTAAAAAAATAGCTGATTGGCAAGTCACCAAACGGGGCCTTCATCTCTCTTTTGCTCTTGGCTTGTTTACTTGTTTGACTACAGATAAAAAGCAGGACTCTGTAAAAGGACAGGCATGTTGGGAAAAGCAGTCACCAGAAAAATCTCCCAAATTTCATGTCAGCTTTACAGTAACGAGTGGATGGTGGGACAGTCTGACACAGGTAATAACTGTCGGTACGTTAACAAATTTCAATGTGAACTGGCTTGTAAAACAACTTGACAATGGCAGACCAGACGACATATGCTTTTCGCATACCATGGCATTTAACTCTAACCGGAAATGCTTTCTAGAGAAAAACAATTCTATTATGTCATACAATTAATATAGTTTTATGCACATTCACCAGTCCAATGATAGCATTGTCATACATCATCTTCCAGAAATGAAGAAATTCCGGTTCCCATGTCCCTATTTTCGATTCTCCATCCAAGTTGCAGGTCTCCATACTCTTGAGTGGCTATGACTGCATTAATGAAAGAATAAAGCAACACGCAACGATCAAGAATAAGGGCTTATGACATAAATGAAAGCTAAACTAAGGATATCCTTGAGAACAATTAAATCTGCAGTGCATAATAAAATCTAGATGCCACGTATCAAGATACAAGTGAAATGATTAATTCAATCTCAGAACAAAAGGTTCATACAGGAGAGAGCATACAAAGCTTCACAATGATGCTGATGGAACGCCTAGCTCCTTGATAAACTATCTGTGATTCATCTGAGTTCCTAGATTCACAATACTGAAACAAAATTTCCCAAGTAAGCATTGCATGGAGATATGATCATCACAATACGACATGTGAAGTACCACATAGATGGCCCAATCACAATGCCCAACGGACAATAGCTGAGAAACCGGGTTCATGTCAAGAATTTCGAAGTGAAAATGGCGCCTGCTTCTAAAGCTGCGGGTTGTTGAGTGGTAGTGGAGTGGATCATTGAAGAAGAGGCCGAACATACCTTTGTAAGCCGAATCCATTGGTTCCATTGGCATGAAGATGTTATGAGATATCAAATTGAGTTCCGCTAAAATTAACACTCTTAGACCCAATTCTTAAATAGAGAGACACATTCTCAATTAAATATCATCCATCGCATATCCCTCACCTTTTTTCTGTATTACATACGTGAATAGAGCAAATAATTTATCATGATAATATAATTAAATTATATATATATATATATAATATGAAGTTTCATTTTATTCTAGTTATTCATCTTCATAATTCAAAAAAAAATATTTTCAACCCTTTGGAAAATTTAAATAAGATTAAACTGATTGATTTTTAAATAAATTAAATTTTTATTCCAAATAGAAATTTAATTTGATTTGAAAATAATTTTCAATAAATTAAATTTTTATTCCAGATAGAAATTTGATTTGAAAATAAATTTTGAATTTGACTAAAAATTATTTTCAATTATCTTGACTCTTTTAACAAAATTTAATTAAAATTTTTAATAAATTATGTTTCTTATTATAATTTAGAAAATGTCTTTTGTTTATTTTCTTATTATAACTTCTACACATCTACACACTTTTGCAATTGCAAGTTTTGAAGATGCTTTTAATTTTTGAGACAAGGATGATTACCGAGAAGATATAATTAGTATTATGACTTTCTTGCTTTATCAGCCAAAAATTAGTTAAAAAAATTAGATTTGAATAATGGGTAAAATTTTCAAGTTATATTGGTGATTTTGGTCAATACTGACAGTATCGATCGATATTTGAAATATCAACGAGATGTAAAGTTTAAAATATATTTTCAAATAAATTATGAACTAAATTAAAAAAATCTGAAAATCTGGTCAGTTTCACTCTTAAACTCTTAACTCTATCTCTCTACTTCTAAGTCATGGTTGCCTCTTGCCATCTTTCTACGTCTTCTTGTCATTGTCACCTCTTATCATCTCTCTATGCATACTCTTAAGCTCAGTCTGCTCTAACCTTGTCTCCTCTACCTTGTGCCTTCTCTTCTCTCTATGCATCCTTTTAGGTTTAGGCAAAAGGGTCAAATTAGACCTTAAGATTTTCTTCAAAGTTTAATTTAAACCTAAACATTTCAAAACGTTCAAATTAAACCTTACTATTTATCAAACATTTACCAAAAAATAAATAGATTTGTTAAAATTTTCCAACTTAGATTTTTATTTTTTTCTTTGGACACTTACGACATATGGAACCCACTAATAAAAATATTCGAAAAAAATTAGGAATGAATCCCTAATTTTCCCAAATCACCTAAACCCAGACATGCTACTTATCTACTCTTCTCTTCTCTACACCTCTTCTTTGCTTGGCTTTGCGTTGTTTCCTATCTTTTTCTTGGCTTAATATTGTTTTGTGTCTTTTTCTCACCTTCATATTGTTTTGTATCCTTAGTGGCCCCTTCTTTTTGTATATGCGTAATTCAAGAATGAACATTTTTCTTTGTACATGCATTGCTCCCTATGAACTTTATTGCAATAGATATTTAAAGGTCAAGTGTTTGTTCTGTTGGTTAAAAAGCTAAAAGACACTAAAGAATAAAGTAGAGAAAAATTGAACCACATTATTCACTTAAGCTTGTGGTTTTTTATAGAGTTTACACATCAACCAAATACTTGAAAAACTAGCTACTAACATACTACAACAGACTGAACAAATGAAATAAAGTATTAAATAACAATCTTAAATGAATCAATAAAGTAAGCTTGGACTTAGTAAACAACATATGTACCACCTGACTAGATTGATTTTGAATCAATTTCAACACACCCCTTTGATTCAAAAACACATACACCTGGATGCTGCCAAAAATAAACATGCTTGTGCTGAGACAAAGTCTTAGTAAATAAGTCAGCAACTTGATAATTTGTATTGAGAACTCTAACTTGATTTCTTCACTTGCTACCAACTTGTAAATAAAATGATGCCGGATGTCAATATGTTTTGTTCTCCTGTGAAAGGTTGGATTCTTTGTCATTGCAATTGTAGATTTGTTATACACAAAATTTCAATATTAGTAGATTATTCTTAACCTAAATCAACAAATATTCTTCTTAACCACACAACTTGAAATGCAACAATAGTTGTAGCAATATATTCAGTTTTTGAAGATGACAATGCAATAATTTCTTGCTTTCTTGAACTCCATGAGATAGCTCCTAACCCCAAGCTAAAAATAAAGTCTAAAGTGTTCCTTCCATCATTCAAAGAACTTGTCCAATCACTGTTAATGTTACCAAACAATTTGAAACTTGATACTTTAAAGTACCAAATCCCAATGTTAGATGTTCCAACAACATATCTCAAGATGCCTTGGCTGCCCCAAAATGATGTTGTGTAGGATTATGCATGAACTTGAATAAAACACTAACAGAAAATGCAATGTCAGGATGTGTGTGAGTTAAATCATTCAATCCACTAATTAAGTTTTAGAAATTGGTTGGATCAGTCTTTTTCTATGCCATCTTTATATTGCAATTTCTCATTTGAATTTACTAGTGTGGAGACGTTATTGCAATTTAGTATATTAAACCTGTTGAGCAAATTTTTACCATAATTTTATTGAGAAATGAAAATTCCATCTGCACCTGTTTCACCTCAAGTCTAAAAGAGTAGTGCATCAATCCCAAGTTTGTCATCTCAAATTTCTTTATCATTAAAGACTTAAAATTCTTCAGCAAGATTCACACGACCCAAAATAAATCATGTCATCAACATAAAGGCAAACATCCAGAAAATCATTTTTCTCTTCCTTTTTCAAATATAAAGTAGGCTCATTGTCACTTCTTTTAAATCCACATTCAATAAAATACTTTCAATCTTGCTATACCATGCTCATGGAGCTTGCTTAAGCCCATAAAGAACTTTCCTCAACTTAAAGACTTTATTTTCACAACCTTTTAAAAGAAAGCCTTTAGGTTGAGAAATATAAACTTCCTCTTCCAATTCTCCATTTAAAAAAACAAACTTCACATCAAATTAGAGCAAAATTCTTACAATTTCAAGACAAGCAACTGGTGAGAAGGTTTCTTCAAAATCAATGCCCCTTTGTTGAGCATACCCTTTTACTACAAGTCATGCCTTATACTGTTGTATACTTCCATTAACATGATACTTAGTTCTGAACACCCATTTAAGCCCAATTGCTTATTTTCCTTCAGGCAAATCTATCAATTCCTATGTTTGATATTTGTGAATTACTACCATCTCTTCATCCATAGCCTTGCACCATTCTCCTTTCTTCGCTACCTTCTCATATCACAATGGATCTGCAACATGCAAAACAAAGCACTAGATTCATAAATTTCCTTTGAGGAGTTTCATCAGATGAAAAGGAATTTATTCTTTTAAAAGATGAGGAGCTACTACTGGTAGGAGATGGTGATGGATTTTCTGGTTATAAAGGTTGAGTATTACCTACATTATTGATTGGGACTGGAATGTGTTCATGTACTTCGACAGTTTTCCAATTCCATGCTGCATCTTTATTGAACTCCACATTTCTACTAATAACAATTTTGCCACTTAAAGGATTATACAACCTATATGCTTTGGACTGAGGACAATAACCAATAAAAATGCACTTTTCAGACTTTTTATCAAGTTTACTGTGGGATTGAGAATTAATTAAAGCATTGGCTATACTTCAAAAAACTTTTAATTGACAGACATAGGGCTTCATGCCTGTTCATGATTCATATGGTATTTTATTTGTACAACATTTCTAGGAGAAATATTTAAAAGATACATAGTCGTTGCAACTGCTTCAGCCCAAAAGGAATTGGGAAGACCTTTGGCTTTTATCAAACTTTTAGCCATCTCCACCATTATTCGATTTTTCCTCTTAACAACACCATTTTGCTCTGGTCTGTATAGTGTAATAAGTTGCCTGCAAATACCACATTCTTCAAGAATTCATTAAATTTAGTCGATGTCAACTCACCTCCTCTATTAGTTCGAAGGCACTTAATATTGCTACCAATTTCATTTTCTACTAAGGCCTTAAAATTCTTAAAGTGGGTAAGAGTTTCAGATTTTGTCTTCAAAAAATAGACCCAATTCATGCGACTATAGCCATCAACAATCATGAAAAAATATTGATTTCCACCAAAAGATTTGATATTCCTGGGTCCACATAAATCGGCATGTTCCTTAGACCCTGCTCAAATAAGTAACATTTGTTCTCTAGATTTGCCACAACCTTTAATTCATACTTAGATAATGCTACAAAATGAGCTTCATACTCTGCCATTATCATCTCCTTTGTTTAAGCCAAACTCATAAACTCCATCTTCTTTTTATCCTGATATATCTGTAAAGTGTATTTGTCTCTAAACTCTCTCTAGAACTCCTACCAACTCATCTCTTGTGCCTCATAAAATCTCTTCACAGACTTCTACCAAGTTAGTGCATTGCCCTGAAATAATGATACTATAACCTTCTTTCCAAGATGCACTCTAGATAGTCTAAAACTAACTCTAACTGCTCCCACCATACCTTAACCTCTTTAGGATTAGTAGTACCTTGAAACTCCATCGCACCCATCTTACAGATCCACTTATAGTTATGATCCACCCTATAATCACCTCGAGCTGGAGCCATAGTAACAACCTACTGCATCATCTAAAAGAACTGCATCATCTGTGGTAACATTAGCACCTCTCCTCTTATTTGATCTGTTCTAGCATCACCTTAATTAGGTATATATGAAGCATAGATCAAATTACTTGATTCTCCAGTCGATTCTAGGCCAACAATATCATCTTTTGAAACCATCCTAAATAAGACAAAAACATATCATTAGTTTTTTTCACTTAATTTGTCCCTAGAGACGTAAACCCTCTCTATTGCCACCTTAATGTGACACTCTGATCATTCTTAAACCACAATTATCCAAATCATTCGCAAATTATAACATTAATTACTAAAATCCTCATTAGTTCCAAGAAAAGATATTCGTTAGTTACAAAAATATTTTATACAAACACAAGTACCTGAATTGTCATATTCCAAAGTATAAACAATAGAACAACTTTACTTAATTTAATCTGTTAGCCCCACCTAGACTCCACTCAATAAGGGTAACTGACGACATCCTTAAAATCAAATAACTTAATATGTGTACATAGAAATTAGTCAAATGATTAATACAAAATATAATACTAAAATACACAACAATATTTAGCCTATTTTAACAAACATCCAAAATTTTATCATTAGCAAAGATTGAGCGTAATATTATTTTATTACTGTCATTTATGTTTTATCTCACTATTGACTGAATTGTCTAGGCGTTGCTTAACCTAGTAAGCTTACATTAAATGGTTTACCAGGTCATCTCTACTCATCATAATCTCTCTCTAAATGAAAATATAATTAGATGTATAAATATGTAGATTTACATAGATAGATTTTGACAAAATTATCTTCTTGAAAGTTGTAGACGTTTTTACCAGCTTTCTAATTTATATAAAGTTTGTAAATTTTGGATATCAGAGTCGAAAGATACGAGTATTACAAGTTATGAGGTTTCATCGTCTTAATTTGACTTTTTGCGTCTCAGTTTGACCGTCTCATTTTGCTTCGTCTCAGAATGACGTCAGCATCGTCTTAGAATGATGTCATTATCGTCTCAGTTACTGTTCATCGTCTTAGTTTGACCTTTTACGTCTCAATTTTACCGTCTCATTTTGCTTCGTCTCAGAATAATGTCAGCATCGTTTTAGAATGACGTCATTATCATCTCAATTACTGTTCATCGTCTTAGTTTGACTTTTTACGTCTCAGTTTGACCGTCTTATTTTGCTTCGTCTCAGAATGATGTCAGCAATCGTCTCATGACGTCAGCATCGTCTCATTTTTGCTAGAACATCTTCTAGTCCAAACTTGATTCTCTAGATGATACAGTTGGTCTTTAAGATCTTTATAAGAGTTGTAGATCTTGAAATCCTCTTTCAAACCATACAAGGAACATCTTGATCCGATTCCTCTAGATAAAGTTATGACAATCAAAAAATATCGTCTGTGTTCCCAAACTTCTTCTGGGTCATTGTTCATTATATATCTTCTGTCCCATTTTCGACCCTTTAGAAGACAAAGTTTGTCTTTGAGGTCTTTATGAGAACTGTAGTTCTTGCAGTCCTCTTTCCATCTATCTAAAGAAACCCAAGCTTGAATGATTTTGGGAGAAGTTATATTAATAGTCCTGAAGTAAGTATATGTGTAAGTGAGGACTCACCCACGTTGATCATTAAGGGATTCAAGTTGACAGGTAGGAGTGGACTAGTCGATTATTCTAAGAGCTAAACTGAAACTAGAGAAACGGAGTTTTGAGAAGAAAATCCGATCATGGTCAAGGTTTCCTCTTTGGAAGATAACTTACATATTAAGAAAATCTGCATGCATGAAAGAGTCAGACTCCGGAAAGCGAGGTCTAACATTTTATGGTATCAAAGCAAGTAGGAGTTAGACTCCGCTAACGGGGTCTAACACTTCCAGGGGGTATGTGGGTGTTACATGTTTTGGTAAAAGATATATGGTTTATTAAATATATTCTTCCAGGGGGTATTTGGATGCTACATGTTTTGGCATCAGAGTATAGTTTAGGCAATTCTGATTTAATCAACGCTTAAATATTGCTTGTATGTGAGTATAAGAGTTGTGTTTGGCCTAATGCAGGTTGTCCCATGTTTTGGTTTTAGATTTAAGTATGGAAAGATCTCTTGAGGCTGTTGATGGGGTTCCTGAGAGTAATACTTTTATACGATCTCGTCTATCTATTTTTAAACCAATCGAGATGAATGATGATCTGTCAGAGTGGGAGAAAATGAAAGTTTATTGATATCCTAATATAAGAGACACTACATGGTTCGATAAGTTGGATATAAAGTCAGTGTAGTTATATTCGTGGTTATATTAAGGAATATGAGATTAGTAATTATGTTGTGGTTGTATACCTTTAAATTGATGTCAAAGTAAATATATTTTCACGGCATTGACGGAGAAAGGATAGAGATGTAAGTAAAAGTGATGGGATTTAAAGCGTTCCAGCAAAGTTGAACAAAGACCAAAATTTCTAATACCTTGAAAAGTTAAGCTTGGTATTGAAATGGTGGTTTAGGTATCATTAATAGTTTATGATTCAGTATAAGATTATAACATTGAGTTTGATATTAGAATTTCATGATGCTTATGTATTTTATATTTTTGAATTGATTGAGAACATATGTAAGTAAAATGAACTAAATGATAATGACATATACAGAAGTCCTTAAGATTATATTGATCAGTTATTGTGAATGTACATCTAATAATGTGATTGCTTTGGCGAATGATATTACATTGTACATATGTATTATATGCTTGGATATGAAAGTAATTAAGATCAAGGTATCATCCACGTAAGATATTAATTGGTGACCTGTTGTTTTGAAAATAAATCTCTAGATAAGATGCAATGATCTTAATGGTACATGCCAAGTTATTAGAGTAAATATGCATACCTACTATTTCATTGAGCTTTAATATATAGAACATTTCAATTATGTGACATATGCTAGTGATCAATCTGATTGAGATATGATGAATGGTGGAAAAGCAACGACGAACGTTGCTAACTAATAAGGATGAACAGTATAGATTATTGAGGAAAGAAATGTCTTATATAAGAACTTTCACTGAATTGTGTCATATAAATCAAATGTTCCATTTCTAGAAACAAATGAGTATTGACTGATTCAAATGTGAATGTTAGAGTTGGATAAGTATAAGACTTAGGCACAAGAAGCTGAAGATACTATAGAGTACATGCATTTTGTTTGTTTTAAAGTATCCAAGTTGTTATATCAGGTTCATGACTATGAGATGCCAATATTACTATTGTTAGAAGGACTCAGATCCACAAAGTATTCTATGCCAGAATATTCAGGAGGTACAAGTCAAATACAATGTATGTGTACAATAGTTATCAGACTAGTATGATAACTTCTTAGTTAGCTCTTCAGCATCCTCAATTGTTCTTATCAACTATGAATTTTAAGGACGAAATTTTTTTAAGGGGGAGAGAATTGTAAGGCCCTAAATTGTACCCTAGACAAAATGTTATATGTTCATGTAAGTACATGAATGATAGGTTTTAAAATTATGATATGATTGAGAATTTCATATGACTTAATTATGTTTTAATGAATCATACTTGGAGAATTGGAATGAAATTGTCGTCATAGAGACTTAGGGTATTAATGTTGAGCCCCGAGTCTCGGAAAATATGTCATGGATACTTTACAAAAGGTTTGGGTGAAGATTTAGTGAAAAGAAGGCTTGAAAGTACTTAAAACTCAAGGTTGAAGTGATTTTTGCAAGACTAATGTGCACGAGGGTGACATCTAAAGGGTGACAAGTTTATCACCCTCATACACAAGCATGAGGGTGACATCCAGTGTGACTTCTAATGTGACACTCAAACTTGTAAGTGCCATATCTTTTGATTCCAAAGTCCAAAAATTACAAACTTTATATTGTTAGAAAGCTAAGAGGATACATTACAACGTTTATGAAGACAACTTTGTCAAATTAGGCCTAAATCAATATAGTTTATTGATAGTTTATACGTGGACTAATTACTTGGTGACAAATGGCAGCATGTTGTGTAACAACCCCATTGCTATAAGGTACATACCAGAACATCATTATGACATTCTACTACATATCCTATAACAACCATGTGTTAACTATCACACTTTCACTTTATCACATGGTAATTTATCCCACTTAATAATGGCATGTACTATAATATAAGAAAGTCACCAAATTTTTAAATACAAATTTCCTCTTTTCATTTCATCAATCTGAATGCATACATTGTAGCTTCCAAAAATTTGTACATGTACATCATCATATCCTAATACAAAATGTACTACATGAAAAAGGAAATAAAAAAGATCTAACTAAATCCTTCAGTCCAGCTGATCGACCTTTGAGCCATATCTTCTTCAACAAAGTACAAGAATTAAGCTTTTTATATAGTCTCTCAGTAGCTAGAATCCTCTCTCGGTCTTGAAACGTCAACGTGCAAATTTTGGGTGAGTTTTGCGAACTCAGATGAGGTAACTATCATTGATGGTTCACTTAATTCATGCATAACATTTCACAGAATAGATAATTCACATCATTGCATTTTTACATACAATATCACATATCACATTCTCATTTAAGAGTTAGACAATTGCATTTCAATCAATCAAACATACTTAATAGAAAGTATACGAAATGCACACGTGACTCTTTTCAAATTACTAAGTTATTGTAACTGAGTGCCTAAATTGTCCCGTATCCATTGTGGATATCGGGCTCATTTATACTGTTCCTTATCTATTGGGGATATAGGGGTCATTTTTTTACATAGTGAGCCTTTGGCTCTTAATCACATTCAGAGCTTTGAGCTCATTTTCGGTGGCTACTCAGGTCACAACTCTCATTATCTGATCATGCACTAATGTATGGAATGCATCTTATAATTAATCAATCAATTCAAGAAAACAATTAGTTCTTCCCATTCACATACAATTAGCACTTCAATATCTCATCCATACATCACAATCATTGGACTTTCGTGTCTGGCTTTCAATACACAACATTGCATATTCATAGGATAAGTCAAAACAGAATTTAACAAAACTATAATTGAGTGAGACCGTCTAGGTTACTCACAGATTACTTCCAAAGCTATTTCCTCGAAGTTCCGACAACGTCGATATATTGATGTTCCAATTGCTCTTCTATAATAAACAACATATACATATCACAATGTAGCACAATTATAAATATTCATTTATGCACATGTCTGTATATGAAATATATACAATGCATGTTCATGACAATCTCGGGTATCTTTCTATTATTGTCATCACATATTCATACATATTTCTAAACTCACATAAGTATCATTTATACTTATGGTTTATACCTCAATAAAACCAAAAAATTCAAAATTCATAACTCATTTCTTCAATTCAGATTTTTCCTAAGACACACTTTCGAGTTAACTTTTCACGATCAATATAATAATGAAAATAAAGTAATTTTAGGGTACTTCCTTTTAGAAAATTGTTCTTCTATCTCTTAAGTTTCTAATGACACCAAGATCATTCAATTTGGCTCAGTATATAATGAGTCATGCTCACAATACCACAGACTGTGTATAATTGAACTTTTGGTTAGTTCATGATCATACCCTCAAATTGTACAACTCATAACTTTC
>JANZXP010000001.1:15207736-15217769 GCA_027576715.1 Erythroxylum flavicans
GCCAAACAGTCTACTGACTTTTTAAAAAAGCTCTTCTCAGAAAAGCTCTACTGACAAAAGCTCTATTGACAAAAGCTCTATTGATATAAGCTCAACCAAATAGGCACTAAGTAGTTCGAGTTCAAGCTTAAATTTTTTTTTGTAAACGCTCAAAGCCCAGCTTGAAACTCTGTTAATTTAAACTTAATGCATTGATGTCAAACCTAGTCGGGACTAATTGGGTTGGGCTCGGCCAGATCAAATTGTCATCTCTATTGCCTATCCTTTATCGTCATGTGAGGATAAGCGTGACAAGACCGGACCATTTCTTCCTCCGTTATTGCGCAAAAAGTATGGTTTCTACTTCGCGCTTATTCTCCTAGCTTGAAACAAAATGCACATGGAAAGCGTGTTAATGAGAACTAAATAATGTGGCATAGTTTATTGTACCTCCAATTAAGAACTAAGTTATACGAGTTTACTTATAATGACATGTCAATTCTATTAAGTTGTTAGCAACACGTAAACATTCATTTTTTAAAATGGTTTTCCTTAGGAGATTGAATGAATTTTAATGTTACGGAACCCGTATTTATACTCTTGCAATAAAGATATTGAATGAGCAGTCTAAATGGATTGAAACTCAGTTTTTTTTTTATATGAAATGCATTTGGAGTGAGAGACTTAAGTCCCCCAACATCTCTTTGCTTACAGAACTGACAATGCCCTTAGATTTGATGAACCTGTAAACTAAACCAATCTCGAAGACCAAAACGTATGCAACTCCGCTTACCAAAAATACGGTCCCAGTTGATTATGTTCTTAATCACTTTAATGAAGTTTAAAACCTGCATAAAAAGATGTTCAACATCAATAGCAGCAAGCTCAACTGGCAAAGGCTTAAGTGGTGTAGTGCCTGCCGTGCTGACGATCTGCAGGGTGGGCATTTGAATCTTGAGGGCAACCTTTAAAATTTGGGTTCTTTGTACGGTAAGATAAGTAAGTAAGTCTAAGTTCCTGGTCAGTTGAGGCACATTCTACGATTTACATCCTCCACCAATCCTGAGGACACGGGTGTGAGGGCTCTTAATGTTGGAGTTCAACAATTTTTTTATACAGAATGAGACAGAATATAAAGAGACTATGTTTTAATGACGCTGATCAGCATATTGTATGAATAAATACTAATAAAAGAGTGTATTATATGCCACTGTCACGTCAATAGTTGCAAAACTCATCACTCGTTAAGTACCTGTGGTATAGTAGATTAAATCTTTTACGTACATTTGGAAAATATTTACTCCTTCGCACTTCTACTTTAGTTTAGAGAGTCGAGTGTGTTTATCATTTTCAGAGTTCGAACTTCTTATAAATTTCTCCATTGAATTTTAACACGCTTTAAGGTGAGCCTTAGCATGAAAACCTCACTTCACAACATTTGTTGAGTCAAGCTGCAAGCCACCCAATTAGGACAGCCCACTTAGACAGTAGAGTCCTGAAAGCACGCTATTCATGGACAACTTCCACCGACGGTAGCATCAAGATCCAACCACATTTCAGTTGTTACGCGAATCGTTGTGATAACTGACAACTAAATTTGCAAGTGTCTGATGAATACCCCCAACAGTCTCGGAGAACCTACTTGGTCATAAGAACTAGAGCGCAGCAAACGGCGACCCACGAGAGTCCAGGTCATTCGCTTGGCCTGTGTTCCGGGTTTTATTATTATTATTCGTAACCACAAAACGTCTCTTTTCATGCAGAAATTTATTCACTTCACTCCCTCCATTTCAAAGTCCTCTGTGTATAAATAAAACCATCCAAAAAAATGAAACATACTGAAAATTAAAAAGAAGAAATAAAGGAAAAAAACAAAGAGAGAGGGACGTTGTTACAATTACTATAAGAAAAAAATAAGAAAAAAACAAGGCAACCCTTAACAACAGAAGAAGCCATTGCCTTAGAACAGAAGAAGCTGAAAGGCTTTAATTCAAATGGCAACGAAAGGGCTTAGCTTGGAAGAAATAAAAAACGAGAATGTCGACCTTGTCAGTACTTGGCTCTTACAGCTTTTGTGTGTTTGTTTATTTCTTCAAAGGTTTTCTCTTTTTTTTTTTTTCATTTTTTTTAGTAATGGAATGTAATGTGTAACAGGAGAGGATACCAGTGGAAGAAGTGTTTCAACAGCTGCAGTGCAGTAGAGAGGGTCTTACCACTGATGAAGGCCAGAAAAGGCTTCAGATTTTTGGTCCCAACAAGCTTGAGGAGAAGAAGGCAATCTCTCTCTACATATAATATGATGTCTCTCTGTTTAAAATTTTGTAGACAATGGAAATTTAATTACTTGGTGATAAATGACCACTGAAACAGGAGAGCAAGTTCCTGAAGTTCTTGGGTTTTATGTGGAATCCGCTCTCATGGGTCATGGAGATGGCTGCTATCATGGCCATTGCTTTGGCCAATGGAGGAGTAAGCATTAAGCAGTCATCCCTTTATCTGTTAATAGTTTTACTAAAATTTCTGAACACGAGATCATCTCACTGTTTACAATTAAATTGGATGAACTGATTGTGTAGGGAAAGCCACCGGATTGGCAAGACTTCGTAGGTATTGTGGTATTGCTGGTCATCAACTCCACCATAAGTTTCATTGAAGAGAACAATGCAGGAAATGCTGCAGCTGCTCTTATGGCTGGTCTAGCCCCTAAAACCAAGGTCTGTTGGAATGAATTCACCAATAACCAAAATTTATATAAAAGTTCCGTTCTAAACAAAAATGCTATTATTGAAGGTGTTAAGAGATGGGAAGTGGTCAGAGCAAGAAGCTGAGATCTTGGTCCCTGGAGATATGATCAGCATCAAGTTGGGAGATATCGTCCCTGCAGATGCTCGGCTTCTGGAGGGAGATCCACTGAAAATTGATCAGTCTGCGCTGACTGGTGAGTCATTGCCCGTGACAAAGAATCCAGGTGATGAAGTATTTTCAGGGTCTACGTGCAAACAAGGTGAGATTGAGGCTGTTGTGATTGCCACTGGAGTTCACACCTTCTTTGGTAAAGCTGCTCACCTTGTTGACAGCACCAATCAAGAGGGTCATTTCCAAAAGGTAAGCTTGTGCTAATGAAATGATGTCCTTCCATTTTTAAGTATCTATTAGTAACCTTCTAATGTTTATGATCAGGTTTTGACAGCTATTGGTAACTTCTGCATTTGCTCTATAGCGATTGGTATGGTTATAGAGATAATCGTGATGTACCCAATTCAGCGCCGCAAGTATAGAGATGGTATTGACAATCTTTTGGTTCTACTCATTGGTGGAATTCCAATTGCCATGCCAACTGTGTTATCTGTGACAATGGCCATTGGATCCCACCGTCTCTCCGAACAAGGTGCCATCACCAAGAGAATGACTGCTATTGAAGAAATGGCTGGAATGGACGTTCTATGCAGTGATAAGACTGGAACTCTCACTCTCAACAAGCTTACAGTAGACAAGAGCTTGATTGAGGTCAGTGCTACAAATTCTCTCATGCCCTTATTTTGCGACAAATTCAGGCACAATTGAGATACTTGGTATGATTCTCAGGTATTTGTCAAGGATGTGGACAAAGACCAACTAATTCTGCTGGGGGCTAGGGCTTCCAGGGTGGAGAATCAGGATGCAATTGATGCATGTATTGTTGGGATGCTTGGCGATCCCAAGGAGGTAAGTCACGTCATTACCTCTTATCTTCTATGTAGCAGCTCTTAACTTAATTGGGAAGTCTTTCTTCTCTGCAGGCCAGAGCAGGCATTAAAGAGGTCCATTTCTTGCCATTTAACCCTGTGGACAAGCGTACAGCTATCACCTACATCGACGCCAGTGACAATTGGCACCGAGTTAGCAAAGGTGCACCGGAGCAGGTAATGGACGATAATTGGCACGGAGATATGAAATATATACCTAAATAACCATATCTTCTGATATCTAACTAAAAGAACAAACTACACTACCAGATTATTGAATTGTGTAACCTTCGCGAGGACGTAAAAAAGAAAGCTCTTGCAATCATTGATAAGTTTGCTGATAGGGGACTCCGCTCTCTAGCTGTTGGTCGACAAGTGAGTTTGTATTCTCTTTCCTCTCATAACGAACTGTGTGGTAAAAATGAAATGAATGCTCTTTGACAGCTTCTTCGAGTTGTTATTATTGCAGACTGTATCAGAGAAAACTAAGGAGAGCGCAGGAGAACCGTGGCAATTTGTGGGTCTCCTTCCTCTCTTTGATCCTCCGAGGCATGATAGTGCAGAGACCATTAAACGTGCCCTTAATCTAGGAGTCAATGTCAAGATGATCACCGGTGACCAGTTGGCAATTGGCAAAGAAACTGGTCGCAGGCTTGGAATGGGCACCAACATGTACCCTTCTTCTGCCCTCCTTGGACAGGACAAGGATGCTTCTATTGCTACTCTTCCCGTAGACGAGCTCATTGAAAAGGCTGATGGCTTCGCAGGCGTCTTCCCTGGTAAACTGAACCATTCTAGACTTTGTTCAAAGTTGTTTCCTTCCCTTCCATGAACTACTTCAATTTAGTATTAAGAAATTTCATGTCATGAACATTATTCATTCCAAGGCATTTCCTCTTTCTGTTCATGTTTGAGAGATTTTAGGTCCAACGATTAAGTTGGTTTGATGGTGAAGAACTAACACATGATTAACCTTACAGAGCACAAATATGAAATTGTGAAAAAGCTACAAGAAAGGAAGCATATATGTGGAATGACTGGAGACGGAGTAAACGACGCACCAGCACTGAAGAGGGCAGACATTGGAATTGCAGTGGCTGATGCAACAGATGCAGCACGAGGTGCTTCTGACATAGTCCTGACAGAGCCAGGATTGAGTGTGATTGTCAGTGCTGTATTGACAAGCAGAGCAATTTTCCAGAGAATGAAGAATTACACTATTTATGCAGTCTCTATAACCATCCGTATTGTGCTTGGTTTCATGCTCCTTGCTCTGATTTGGAAATTTGATTTCTCTCCTTTCATGGTTCTAATCATTGCTATACTGAATGATGGGACAATCATGACCATTTCCAAAGACAGGGTGAAACCTTCTCCTATTCCCGATTCGTGGAAGCTTAAGGAAATATTTGCCACTGGTGTTGTTCTTGGCACATACTTGGCCATCATGACTGTGGTATTCTTTTGGGCTGCTCATAAAACCGACTTCTTCTCGGTAAGGAAATGTCATCAAATTTTGACTTTGTGTACTAGAAGTGGCTACAAATTCATCGTCATACTAATACTAAACTAACATCTGTAAAAAGGAAAAATTCGGGGTTAGGTCTATCAGAGACAATCACAATGAGCTTACAGCTGCTGTATACCTCCAAGTCAGCATCGTGAGTCAGGCACTCATCTTTGTCACAAGGTCTCGGAGCTGGTCTTACGTTGAACGCCCCGGTATCTTGCTTGTGGTTGCCTTTGTCATAGCACAACTAGTAAGTTTTTTTTTGAAGTTCTTCTCGTTTACCATAACAAGTAACCAACAAATTTCTAATCTAATTTGTTTTCGTCAAGATTGCGACAATCATTGCTGTTTATGCCAACTGGGGATTCGCAAAGATTCACGGGTGTGGATGGGGATGGGCTGGAGTTATATGGCTCTACAGCATTGTCTTCTATATCCCACTTGATCTCCTCAAGTTCATCATTAGGTATAGTCTAAGTGGGAAGGCCTGGGACAACCTGATTGAAAACAAGGTACATTGGAAATCCATAATCCCCCTAATCAAATTCGAAAGGAGATTTTTATCTTGGGACTAAAATGAATGGACTATAATATGCAGACTGCCTTCACTTCTAAGAAAAATTACGGGAAAGTAGAGAGAGAGGCTCAGTGGGCTGCTGCTCAACGTACCCTGCACGGACTGCAGCCACCTGAAACCTCAGAACTCTTCAACGATAAGAACAATTATAGAGAGTTGTCTGAAATTGCTGAACAGGCCAAGAGGCGTGCTGAAGTTGCCAGGTAATGTTAAACTCGAAAGTAATAATTAAAAAAACGCGAGGTCTACTCATGTTCTCTCTTGTTATGATCAGGTTAAGGGAACTTCACACACTCAAGGGTCATGTAGAGTCGGTGGTTAAACTCAAGGGACTTGACATTGAGACCATTCAACAGCACTACACTGTTTGATCCAGAAAACAGCAGCAGCGAGAATTAGGGAATAATCAAATTTATGTGTAGGTTGCAAAGGGTGGGAATAAATGTAATACAACAAATCATAGTGTATTAGACTGGACACCACGGCTTGGAACTTGGAAGTTGGAACCAGCCCAGCCCCTGTCCTTTCCTTGTACTACTTTTATTCGTTATTTTAAATGGATTCCCCATTTTTGCTTTTACCGTGCTCATTTTTTTGTTCTTGTTACCTCCTCTCCTCTGTTACACTTCCACTAACTTTATGTTGCAATTAAAAAACTAAACCAAATGATAGTGTAACATTACTGCAAATCCAAAGTACTTGTTTGGCTGATTAAGTCTTCAAAAGTATGGGTTGGATTTGTGTAGAAAATTTTGTATGTAACATGAACTGCCAAAAAAAAAAAAAGGCAAGGATCAGAACCCCATGTCACTCGCTAATTAGAACTGCGAAAGTATTAATTCCCATTTGTATTTGAAACTGTGCAGTGGATATTACATTATTATCTGTTGGTTAGTCTAAGGTTAAGAGAAGTACAACCAAAGTTCAGTGAAACAAGGAAAATTGTGGCTTAATATGTCAATAGATAAATAATGGACACCGTTGCCTTAACCATTAAGGCTAGTTCTAAAAAATATGAGACAGGTTCAGATGATTAGACTAATAAAGTATTTTCAATTTCCAATCACTTATGAACTTCAAATGAATGATACAAGTTGAAGACATAAATTTTACTTAAAATAAGTCCTTATTTTTATTAATTTGAATCCAACCTAAACTTGAATTAGCCAAATTTCCATTTATTAATTTTTAAAGCTTTTTATAAGCTTGATTTGAACTTGGACTAATATTAGTTCATACTTGTGCCAAAATTTAGTTATATTTCATCCGTAGTAGAGAAAATATCATTGTTAACCAAAGATAAGTTTTTGCTCAATAAATTAATAAATCAAAGGCATTTAACATCTACACATATGTCCCACAAAATTATGTTAAAAATATTCATTGACTATTATTATGAAGCACGATAATTATATATATTTGATGCATTATACAAGGTATCAGTATATATTTATAGTAGTCTAAGAGTAACTAATTTACAAATTTTCTCCTATAATCAGGCATAATATTATCCTAATTAATATAATCACATCTAAACAGATTCTTTGATTCTATTTAATCTATAACACTTTCCCTCAAGTTGGAACATAGATATTAATCATGCCTAATCTGTTTCAAATATAATTTACCTGAGCTCCAATTAGAGCCTTTGTGAAAATATCCCTAAGTTGTCCTTCAGTTTTGCATATCTTGTATAGATTAAGTTTTGTTATACTTTCTCAGAAACAAAGTAATAATCAATCTTGATTTATTTAGTTCGTTCATGAAATCAGGATTATAAGTACTATGTAGTGCTGCTTAATTATCACACCACAACTTTGCTGGTAATGAGGTTTTAAAACCAATTTCTATTAAGCAATGATATATCCATATTATCTCAAATGATGATTGTGCCATAGCAGATATTTAGAGTCTGCACTAGATTTGGACACGATATGTTGCTTCTTACTTTTCTATGAGACTAAGTTTCCTCTAATGAAGAAGCAATTAGTAATTGATCTTTGATCAATCTTAAAACCTGCCTAATCAATATATGAGAAACACTCATTATAAGTATGTCCATGGTTTTTATATAAAATCCTTAGATCAGGAGCTCCCTTCAAGTAACATATATTTGATCTAAAGTAGGCCACTAATGAATGATAGGAAAAGACAAAAATTGACTTAAAACACTATAGAATATTCAATATTAGGGCAAGTTACTGTGAGATAATTCAAATTTCTAACCAATCTCTCATATTTATCAGGATCTTTAAACAATTCTCTATCTTTGGTGAGTTGTAGATTAGGGATTATTGGAGCACTGCATGGCTTTCCCCCATCTTTCTAGTCTCAATTAGAACATCAAATACATACTTCCTTTATGATAAGAGAATGTTTTTCTTGCTTCTTATCACTTCTACTCACAAAAAATATTTTAGAACTCCTAAATCTTTTGTATGAAATTGGCTTTGAAGGAAGGATTTCAATGATGAAATTCCTACAGTATCATTTCCAGTAATAGCAATATCATCTACATACATATTAAGAGAATGATACTGGATGCAAAATGTTTATATATCACCGAGCAATCAGAATTGCTCTTAATCATGAAAAAATTTCTTTTTTCTAACTAAATTTCCAAACTAATCACAAAGACTTTGTTTTAAACTATATAAGGACTTTCGAAGATGAAAAATTTCCTGTTCTTCCCCTAAGCAACACAATAAGATGGTTACTCTATATACACTTCCTACCAAAGGTCAGTATGTAAGAAAGCATTCTTGATGAGTAATTAATGCAGGGTCTGATCATGAGTAGTTGCCAAAGAAATGAATAGATGAATAAAGGTTATTTTAGTAACAGGATAGAAAGTATTAGAATAATCCATACTAGGGGTTTGAGCATAGCCTTTCACTAAAAGTCATGCTTTAAGTGAAACAATAGATCCATTGGAGCTGTTTTAACCGTAAATACACATTTACATTCAATGGCCTTCTATCCAATAAGTTCACTAAGTCCCACTTACCGTTAGCATTCAAGGCATTCTTCTCTCATTATGCCAATCAAGATAAGATAAGGCTTCATGAACAATTTTTAGGAGGGTCATAGAATCAAGTAAGGCAACAAAAGTACAAGAAGAGGAAGACAAATGATTATGAGAAATAAAAGAGGAAATCTGATGAGTTCATTAATGTTTACCTTTGTAGAGAGTAATTGGAAGTTTTGGATGATATGTTATGGGATCTAATGATGAAGAAGAGACAAATAATAAATTTGTATGAGGATGGTCTCATCTTCTAGAATAGACTAAGCGAATAGGTGGTGGATGTGATTATGTAAGAGGATCATATGTAGAGATGGAATCTATCGTAGGATAAGTCATCATGTAAACTAACAAGTCATGTCCACCTTCTATAAAATTGAAGAATTAGGAAAGAAGAGAATGTGTTCCATACAGGAAACACCAACTGACACAAGATATTTGCTTAAAGTAGGACAATAGCACCAATGTCCTTTTTTTAGGCGAGTGTAGTCTATAAAGAAACATTTTAAAGATTTAGGATCTAATTTCCTAAATTGAGGACAAACGTCATCTACAAAATAAGTACTACCAAAAATTCATAGCGGAATAAGAAATAAGGCTTTAGTAAGAAAAAATAACATTATAAGGAATCTCACCATAAAGAAAAAATGAAGGTATACAATTAATATAAAAATAAGATGTAGAGATAAAATTAACTCATAATGGTTTTGGAGCTTTTGTTTGAAATAGAGTGCTCCGGTAGTTTCAAGAAGATGTTGATTTTTTTCCTTCAACAACACCATTTTGAGGTGGCTTGTCAACATATGATGACTAATGAAGAATGCTATTTTAGATTATGTATGTTTGGAATAATATGGAAAAATATTCTTTGACGTTATCACTTCTCATTGTATGAATAGAGACATTATGTAGCACCCCACTCCCACAAGACCCGAACCTGACATCGTTGATGATATCTGAGTCCGTGCCCCGCGAGGGTGGCGTGCTAATGCACTCAATCATTCAAAAGTCGTTATAAATTTTTTTTATTATAACATAACATGCGGAATACAAACTCAAATTGGCCCCCCATTCATTCATCATCATTTTCAATTAGCGCAAATTTTTAATAGTCATTCGGGCCCTTCCACTAATACAAAACACTTAAGTCAGTTTGACTTTATAAATGACAGAATCATTTGTACAAAAGTTCATAATACACAATTTTATACAGAAAT
>JANZXP010000001.1:15242593-15257330 GCA_027576715.1 Erythroxylum flavicans
TTTATTTACTAAATTTATTTTATTTATATTTTTTATTTTAATTTAATATTTTATTATTTATAATTTTAAATTTATATGACTAATATTGTTTTTTATGAAATATTTTATTTACTAAATTTATTTCATTTATATTTTTCTTATTTTAATTTAATATTTTATTATTTATAATTTTAAATTTAAATGATTCATAATAATTTTTTAATTATTTATATAACAATTAATAATTTATTAAATCAATGGACTTTTTAGTGATTCTATCTCTTTTCAGCAATCGCAACCACAACCACACTTGCCAAACAATTATTTTCACGTTTCAGTAGTTACTAAAACTGCATTCCCAAACACATAAGTACTTATTGAGAATAAATACTTATCATTTCAGCAAGTTGATTTCGGCAGGTTATTAACCGCCACCGCTCCCCCAAACCAAGCCTAAGATAGAAGAGGAGATTTTTATATTACATCTCATTCTATCCTAAACAGGAAAATAAGTTACCTCTGATTTGGGGAGTTTAGGATAGAATGTAAAATGATAAACAACATTTCACTATATTATATTATCAACCCTTCTTCCAAATAATATTTTACTATATTATATTATGAACCATTCCATCTCACCCAAACAATAATTTTCTAATATTACATCTACTTATATTTCATTCTATTATAAATCATTCCATTTCATTAAAAACCTTACCTCTAACTAAACATATCCTAAAGTATAGATTAATATTTTAGACCGGGCAGGACATCTAAAGGGACAATTTTAAGTCTTAATATTTTGAAAAATATTTAAATTGGTCTTCATTATTTTTATAATGCTAATATATCCATCAAATAATTTATTTTAGAGATAATTAATCTTAAAGTGTTAAACCATTCGAAAATTTTTCAAATCAATGTCCAAGTTTTTAAATATTTAATTGAGTGACTAATTTTTTAAAACCTTAATTGTTCAGTTCAAAACGTTAACTCCGTTAGTAATTTGCTGATTTAACTAATAAAATCTTTGTTATTAGGTGTTCACCTGAAAAAAATCTTTCTACTTCAGTCTAACCATCGCCATTATTTTTTCAGGTTGACATTTACATGTCATGAATGACAAAGATTTTGTTAATTATTTAATTTTACTTTTTTATTAATTAGATAATGAAATTGTTATTTATTTAATTATTTAATTATACTTTTATTTTTTAAAAATCAAAATAATTTTAATAATCTAATTAAACTCAAAATATCCAACACCTATTATTAGAATTTAACCCAATACTCTTCGTTAGTTATTAAACCCTAATATCTCTTCCATTTCTACAAGACTTTCTTTCTTCCCTCATCTTCGATACTTGTTAACTAATGAACCTCTCTATCTTCAAAAATGAACCTCTCTATCTTCAAACCTTAAAAAGCATTTGGAGATAAGACTACGTTCTTCTTCTTTTGAAGGACATAGAAGACATTCAAGTTTGCCCTATTACTATGTCATCAATGGGCAGTCGTATTATCATTTTCACACTCAAAAGGGCAGAGGGTATCGTGTTAGTTTATGCCTTATAGTTAATCACTTTGGATGTAGTTTAGTAACAATTATTTAAAAGCATTCTTTATCATGTACAAGTTTAGATATATATGATAAGTCCATTAGATAATTATTTAATGCAAATGAAATTGTAATGAAATTATAATTATGAGATTCATATCGCATTTATGTATTATCACTAAATTATTCCTAATCATTGTTCTATTAAGACTGGACATTAATAGAATGTAAAAAGACTAGCACACGTTATATTTTTCCTTACGAAGGAAGTAGTCGATCTCATTGGATAAAGTATGGAAATACTTAAACAAACGTATGAATGCTTGTTAGAGAATAAATTCACTGAACTGACTCGATATTAGAAATCAATTTGAAACATTACTTGTATGTTCACGGAATTCTCATTGTGATGATTGTATAAGTGATCATTTGACTTGAGGTCTCCAAAGTTATCTTGTATAAGGATTGTAATGTTTTGATACTACTTATGACCTGTTTAATCACGCGTCGTTTAGTTAGTAGTTATTGGATGTAACATGAACTATATGAAGGTAATTGTGTGATCAAGATAAGATTCATCACCTTTAAGTAATTAGGGAGAATGGTTCGTTGTTCTCGATGAGTATTGATTCAAGAAATCTTGCCAAACATTTTTTAACTAGTTTTAAAATGCTATTAACTGAATCAATAGCTAATGGCAGAGAACTAATATGTTTGGATTAAAAAATAGTAGACATTAATTTCATGCTTTGTTTAATCGAAACATTGTTTGATGAAAGTATTGAATTATAAGAAAAAATCATGCACGGAAAGGATAGTCAAATCCACTTTGACATTCCTAAATATTTGGGTGGTCATGATGAGTTGCTAGACGCCAATTTTAATCTATGATTATAAATTGTTTAATTGGAGAATTTTTTAGTGTTATGATCAAGAAGTCAATCATTGGATGGTTGTATTCCAACAATTATGTTCATGAATTGGATGGTTTATATCATTTTGTTCCATAAGTTTTCATTATTTATGGATTATTCGAGTTGAGGACTCGAATTGTGGAACTTTGTAATGGAAAATAATGATTACTCTGAAATGTCGCTAATCTTGGTAATTAACATGGAATATTAATTGACCACTAAAATATTAATGTGTAGATTAAACGATGGTGATGTTCTTCAAACCATTCGATAAGGAGTTTTCAGTTTAATCACACAGATACATAATGGAGATTAAGGTATTTGACAAACCCTAAATGAAAATTATTAGGATTGTGTTTACATCATTAATGTTTCATACGTGTCTTCAATTCTATGATATGAGATGTTCATTTTCTTACGTAAGAAATGTGTATTTGTTGGTATTGTCCAATGTTAACCATAACAGGTAGCTATACAGATAATGCCACAGTATGCATGAGTTATGTAGAGGATAAATGTTTATTAAGAATCTTGTTGTCCCTCGTATATGATATGAGCGATAATGTTTATAGGCCTTTGATAAAGTAATATTGTATGCATGCAATATGATTAAGGAATTAGTCATGTCTACAATTTACTTTGGAAATCAAGAAATAATAAATTGGTAAGAATGACATATTCCAATCTTGAATTTATTCAGGATATTATGATACAAGAGAATTGACACGGGCAATTATTGCTTCGGGATCATAATTTGTGTACGATACTTATTATATGTGTCATTTGAGTAATTATAATGTATTTTGCTAGATATTGCTTATGATGTATAGAATTAAAAGTTTAATTTTATTGTCAACATGACATAGATCCCAATGGATCGCATCAGAACATATTTGATTAGAAAAGGGAAATTATTCTAGTATATCATATGGAGATATGAATATGATGATAAAATTAATTATAAGTATTATAATTATTTTGGTCATTTTACGGTATTAGAATAATGTTATTAGATAACAAATTTAATCTTAGATAAATTTATTTGATTTGTATGACTTGTCATATAAATTTAATGCTCAACAAAATAATGTATATAACTATATGGCAATTGGGTCAAATGTTTTATTATTTTAAAACATGAGATAAATGGCAAAGTGACTATTTAAATGAAAATTTGCATAGCTAACATAAAGATGTGTTTAAAGCCTCATGACTAAGTTACCCTTTCACTTTGTTTCTTGGCTTTATTCATCACATAAGGGCATTTTAGACAATTAAAGAGATTTTTAATAAACCATAATTTGTCTAAAAGGGAGAGGACTTTTGTTTTTCTGGTGTGGTTTTCCAGCTGCTGCTATTTTTTCATCTTCTTTTCTCCTACAGTTTCAGCTTTTTCTTTTCTCTTTTGTCTTCCTCCAAACTGTTGATTTTCTTCATCCTTCTTACAAGATTGAAAAAGCTTTGCCATTTAGCTCATATGTTGAGCAATCAATCACCCATCCTTTTGTTTATTTTGGGGATTTTCTAGGATCAAAGATAAGCCATTGAAGTACCATCTAGCATTGGGAAACATTGGGCTTTCTAATCGATCTTTGGTGGAAACCTTGGACTGCATCTCATTTGGTGCAAAAGAGGTGAAGCCATAAGCAAAAAGCTAAAGTCGTGAGCAAGGAGGTGAAACCATGAGATCTTCTATTTGGTTTGGAGACCAAGTCAAGGTATAATGGTTTATGTGCTATTTTGGTTTATGAATTGGTTACAAGACAAGATCTTTTGCTTCTTATTGGTTTTTTTGAAAAAATTTAATCCACTTGAAGCCTTAACAAAACCGACAGTGGTATCAGAGCTTAGATTTTATTTTGTGACCATTTTTGACTTAATTAGTGCAAGGTTTTACATGATAAGTTGGTTAATTGATTGCTTATCTTGAAGGTTAGTTATTATGTATATGAATAAATATTATTTTAAACATTTTCCTATAAATGATTTGACGCTTTTCTACGTTTCAAACACTAACTTGATTGTGTTCTATGACCTGGGAACAATTAATTTTAATTGTTAGAATTAATTGAAAGCAAGGAATGTCAAGGATTGAAATGCTGGAATTTTTTTCCAACATTTTAGTTTGCACTTGGGTGCATGGCTTTCATCCAATTTTTTTTGGGATATTCCTAAACCAAGTTAATATGATTGTTATTTGGGTTACAAAGGTTAAGTCTATGTGATAGATTAATTTTTATAAGCCTTTCCAATATGTAGTTTATTTTCAAATTTATTAATGACCTTAGACAAAATGTGTTTCTAATTTTTTATAATATCGATTTTTGATGAGAAACAGACATGTCTAAATATTAGAAAATTCTTTTTGACATACAATGGAATATATGTTCTATTATGTATTCTTTTGGGCTACAAATTTGCAGTTGATTTATGTATTAATGGTGAATGAATTATTTATATAGGAAAATGCAAATGTTGCTTTTGTTTTGGCACGAACCTATTTTTGTAGGGATGAAAGTGAGTTTTGTATGGCCAAGACGTCAATGCCTTGTATATTGTATTGCTTCCTTTTGAATGAATGTAATGTGGCCGTTGGTGCCCCTTAAATTTAATTAACTAGATTAATTAATTAAGCAAGTATGTTGACTTGCTTTTGATGTAATTCATTCTTTTGAGGCTTGCATGCCTATTACATTTGGAATGGGGATTCAAAAATGTAATTTTTATTTCCTTGTTAGAATAATTCTACTTTGGAATGGGCATTTAAATTTTGAGATTTTGACTTGACCAAAGAGATGGTGAAGAAAACAACTGTGAGAAAAGTTTCCAAACGGGCCATACAAAACTCGCAACATATGTTTGATATCATTTGTGATGCTATGAATTTCATAGGCTAGGTATGAATGTATGTTAACATGACCACTATGGGTAAGAAAACACGAGGTGTAATATTAACATGACTTCCATAAATAAACTCTAAAAATAGGGATTAACAATTTCTTGAGTTATATGGAATAATTTGAAATTATAATTAATATGATTAACAAATTGTGTGACAATTTGATCCCTAATTTTTTTTAAAGAAACGTCCCACATAATATTAAGTCATTTTCCCTCCCTGTTTTATCCACGTCAAATTATCAATCGTTAGATGACAGGACCCATTCAGTGGGTGTCAATTTCTATCTTTAAGAGTCGTAGGGTATGTCGGAAATGCCAAAACAAATAGAGCGAGGTTAACTTAACAAGGAATCAAAACAGTTTTGGACCTTGGGGAAATTTTTTTTTTAACATTAGATGTTAACAAACCAAGAGTCACATATGATGTGATTAGCAAAGAGTTGCTTACCTAAAATAACTAAGTTCAAGTTTCATTCCTCCACTGGCTTGTTCTTAGTAAAGATAGGGATCTTAGACCTACTACAAAAGGGACTATTTTTAAAAGTTGTAATGGAAGTTTTATTTTGGAAATAAAATATTTACATGAACTTAACTAAAACTTTTTTTTATGTTGTAGATATGTTAAATCAATCTCTCTCTTTGTGTTTTATATTGGATAAAGACAAGTTGAGCCCCAATGGTTCAAATTTTATGGATTGATAACGAAACCTAAGAATTGTTCTTAGGAAGGAGTGAAAAGAATATGTCTTAAATTCTCCCCTTCCTGAACCACCCCTTGAGGGAGCCACTAAGGAATTAGTTGACGCGTACAACAAGCACTCATATGATGAGGTTGATGTACAATGCCTCATGGTAGTGACAATGCCACCTGAATTGAAAAAGTGATTCAAGCCAAACACGTCATACTACATCTTGGAGCAGCTCAAGAAAATGTTTCTTGAGCAAGCCCGTGTTGAGAGGTTTAACGTGACCAAGTCTCTCCTGGCTTTCAAAATGTCAGAGGGTACCTCTATCAGCGCTTATATGCTCAAGGTAATGAGCCTTGTAGAGCAGTTGGATAGGCTAGGTCTCCCATTAGACCAAGGGTTGTGCACTAACATTGTCCTTAACTCTTTGTCTCCATGCTATTCGTCGTTCATCATGAACTACCATATGTATAGGATGGAGAAGAGTTTGGAGGAACTTTAAAGGATGCTCAAGATTATTGAGCAGGACATGAAGAAAGGAGTATCTCATGTTTCAGAAGGGAGCGAAGAAGATAAAGAAGGGCAAGAACAAGTGCAAAGTTAAGAAAAAGGGTAAAGGTGTAAAGGGAAGGCTCAAACGGTGACTTTAAGCACTCCCAAGGCCAGAACCCCTTCCAATGCTGAGTGTTTTTATTGTAAAGGCAAAGGACATTAGAAGAAGAATTGTCACAGATACCTCGAGGACTTGAAGAGTGGAAAGGTTTCACCTTCTTATTCAGGTATATATGTTATTAAGATTAACCTTGCTACTTCTATTTTTAATTGGGTATTGAATACCAAATCATGTGCTCATGTTTGTTCAAATATGCAGGCACTAAAGGATAGAAGGATGTTTGGAAAAGGCAAAGTGTAACTGAACGTCGGGAATGGTGCAAGTGTTGCAGCTGTTGCTATTGGGTATGTTGAGTTGCATTTGCCCAATGGGCTTGTAATGGAACTTAAATATGTATATTTTATATCGTCCATCTCTCAAAACATTATCTCTATTTCTCTTTTGGACAATGATGGTTTCTTTTTTAACATCTCAAATGGATCTTGTTTGATTTATAGAGATGATTTGTTTTATGGATCTTCTTGTGTTAAGAATGGACTATACTTGCTTGAGATAGATAAACAGGTTATTAATGTTAATAACAAAAGGCTCAAGACTTGTCATGAGAGTATTACTTTCATGTGGCATTGTCGCCTAAGTCATATAAATGAGAAGCGCATCAAGAAATTACAAGAAGTAGGACCTTTTGGTTAATTTGATTTGGAATCGATCGAAACATGTGAATCTTGTCTACTTGGCAAAATGACCAAGATACCCTTTAGCAAGAAAGGTGAGAGGGCAAGTGATTTATTGGGTCTAATACATAGTGATGTATGGGGACTAATAAGTACCAATGCCCGAGGTGGTTTTTAATACTTCATCATGTTTACTGATGATTTTAGTAGATATGGTTAAAGTCTTATGATCAAATAGTGGATATGAATACTTAAGTCGTAAGTTAGGTGTTTATCTTAAAGAATGTGGGATAATCTCACAACTCGCCCCTTCCTGGAACGTCACAATGGAATGGTGTTTTTTAGAGGCAAAATCGAACTTTGTTCGTCATTGTTCTATCTATGATGAGTCAGACCAAACTTCCAATCTCATTCTGGGGATATTTGCTTGAAACCACTACATTAACACTAAATAAGGTTCCATCAAAGTCTGTAGAAAGGACACCATATGAGATATGGTTTGGCAAAGTGCCTAAAATGTCTTTTCAAAATATTTGGGGTTATGAGGCATATTTCAAATGTAACGTCTAACAAGCTTAGCCTTAAATCAGACAAGTGTTTATTTGTGGAGTATCCTAAGGAAACTAAAGGATACTACTTCTATCATAAGCTAGAGAACAGAGTATTTTTTACTCGACATGGTGTGTTCTTAGAGAAAGAGTTTCTTACAAGAGGAAGTAGTGGGAGTAATGTTAGACTTGAAGAAATATAGAAAACACTAGAACATAACGAGGCCAATGGGAGCCACGTTAACCAACCCCTATATGGTTCTATCAGTAAGAGTCAGGTATAGCCAACTCTACAAATAGTTGTGGAAGAGGCTCATGACCAACCTTCAACTGAATCGACATAATTCGAAGTTGAACTTGAACCATAAGGAGTTATGAAGGAAGGTCAACCAGAAGTAGTTCCACTGCGAAGGTTAATTAGGGTAGTCCGTGCACCTGAGAGGTATATGGGACTACATGAGGTGATGATGTTAGACACCGAAGATCCATTAACTTATAAGGAAGTGATGGAAAAGCCAAACTCTGACGAATAGCTTGGAGCTATGAAATTCGAGATATAGTCCATGCATGACAACCAAGTTTGGAACTTGTTTGATCTTCCTATTGGGTTAAAACCCATTAAAGGGTTTTCAAAAGGAAGACAAACATAGATGGAAATTTGACTACTTACAAAGCATGACTAGTTGCAAAAGGTTTCATACAGATTCAAAGAGTTGATTATGATGAGTGTAACACCCCCACTGCTATAAGGTACATACCGAACATCAATATGACATTCTAGTACATACCCTATAATAATGGCGTGTTAACTATCACACTTTCACTTTATCATATGGTAATTTATCCTACTTAATCATGGCATCTACTATAATACAAGAAAGTCACCAAATTTTTAAATACAAATTTCCTCTTTTCATTTCATCAATCTGAATATACATACATTGTAGCTTTCAAAAAATCTGTACATGTACATCATCATATCCTAATATAAAATGTACTACATGAAAGAGGAAATATAAAAGATCTAACTAAATCCTTCAGTCCAGCTAATCGAGTTTTGAGCCATATCTTCTTCACAAAAGTACAAGAATTAAGCTTCTTGTACGGTCTCTCAGTAGCTAGAATCCTCTCTCGGTCCTGAAATGTCAATGTGCAAATTTTGGGTGGGTTTTGCGAACTCAGATGAGGTAATCATCATCGATGGTTCACTCAATTTATGCAACATATCATTTCACATAACAGATAATTCACATCATTGCATTTTTACATATACTATCACATATCACATTCTCATTTAAGAGTTAGACAACTGCATTTCAATCAATCAAACATACTTAATAGAAAGTATATGGAATGCATATGTGACTCTTTTCAAATTATTACGTTGTTATGATCGAGTGCCTAAAATGTCCCGTATCCATTGTAGATACCGGGCTCATTTATACTGCCCTTATTCGTTGGGGATACATGGCTCATTTTTACATAATGAGCCTTTGACTCTTAATCACATTCAGAGCTTTGAGCTCGTTTTCAGTGGCTACTTAGGTCACAACTCTCATTATCTGATCATGCATTCATGTATGGAATGCATCTCATAATCAATAAATCAATTCAAGAAACAATTAGTTCTTCCCATTCACAAACAAGTAACACTTCAATATCTCATCTATACTTCATTATCATCAGACCTTCATGTTCGAAATTCAGTACACAACATCACACATTCATATGATAAGTCAAAACAGAATTTAACACAATAATAATTGAGTGAGACCATCTAGGTTACTCACAGATTGCTTCCGAAGCTATTGCCTCAAAGTTCAGATAATGTCGGGATGTTGACGTTCCAATTTCTCCTCTATAAAAAATAATATACACATATCACACTTTAGCACAATTATAAGTATTCATTTATGCACATATATGTATATGAAATGTGTACAATGCATGTTCATGACAATCTCGGGTATTTTTCCATTATTCTCATCACAAAATCATACATATTTCCAAACACACATAAGTATCATTTATACTTATGGTTTATACCTTAATAAAACCATAAGAATCAAAATTGATAACTCATTTCTTTAATTCAGATTTTTCCTAAGACACACTTTCAGGTCAACTTTCTATGATCAATATAATAATGAAAATGAAGTAATTCGAGGATACTTTCTTATATAAAATTGTTCGTCTATCTCTTAAGTTTCTAATGACACCAAGATCATTCAATTTGGTTTAGTATCCTATGAGTTATGCTCAAAATACCACAGACTATGTATAATTGAACTTTGGCTTGTTCATGATCATACCCTCAAATTGTACAACTCATAACTTTCAACTCAGACTATGTATAATATTGAATTATGGCTATTATGCCTCCCTTATTAGAAGACTGGGTTTTTTGCTTCCCTTATGATTCAATAATATGTTGTGATTGCTTCTCCAACTTCTCTCTAATCTTAACATACATTATATTCATCCTTTTAAACTATTATTGCATGGCTAATATAAGGTATAAGGTGTCCCTCTCCTGCTTTAGTATTAAGACACTTTTATAAGACATGTTTAAAAGTTATAAGAATAAAGTTGGTAAGGAAAATTTTTTCTCATATTCCTTTATATGTTACTCTAAAATGACAAAACACTTATGTTTCACTCTTTATTGTCTTTTTTCACTATTAATCTCACTCCCTCTTACTTCTTTCCGCTCTTTTCGTCCTTCACAAGTACTTTAAAAAACTAAACAAAATAAAGACTTCAACTTGGTAAAGTCTGATAAACCTAATTAACTAATGTTCGAGGAAAAAGAATAAAACATAGGTTAAACAAGAATTAAGAAATTCAAATAAAACATAAAAATAATAGAAAGTAATGTCAAGTTGAGCTCAGGCAATTTCTTGATGTGACTATTCATATGTAACTTTCCTTTCCTTTCTTTTCCTTTCTTCCTTTCTTTTCTTTTCTTTTCTTTTTATTTATCTTCTCTTTTCTTTTTCTGCAAATAATACGGTTTGAAAAAATATGAAAGGCATAAAAACAAGGAATGTAAAAGATAATATCTATCATAATAAGTGGTGATAAGCCCTATACAAAATGATAAAGGAATTTTTTATTTTTAGTTGAAACTTTAGAGACAAAGAGATGCAAAGGAATGAATAAGAACTAATAAGGAAAATTGAAATTTAGATTAGGAGAAAGTAATATAAAGAATCAAAGGATAACTACACCTGATCTAGAGCCAAACTTTAATAACAACTGATGCGAACTCACATAGGATTAGAATCCTAGAGAATCTATGAACAAGTTTGAACCAAATCTCAGATAATCATATCATATATAAAGAGAATTAACTAGTTAATTAGGAATAATCAAAAACCAAATTCACTAAGTAATTAAACGTCATAAAAAATTCTTTGATAATTTTAAAGTTAAATAAAGAATAAAGAGAAAAACCACTCATAGATCTCAATAAACATATACCTTTAAATACTTAAATAAAAATTAAGGTTTTGAGTAGGAATGATTGAGTTTGTTATAGATATTTTTAATGCAAATAAACATGCTCTTGATATGCCCATAGCTAAGATTGTACATCTTTTATAAATTTTATAAAGATGGATGGGGTCTTTGACACACCCTTATTAGAGGCTATGACTAAAGCTTAAAATTCTAAAAATTTACACAAACTGGTGCAAGATTGTGTTAGAGGTTGCGTTTACATCCAATTTTTTTTGACCTTAGCTCAAATCAAGTTAACAAATAGTTAGTCTTCTTATAAGTCTAACAAGCATCTCAAATTTGTTCTCGAAGTGCTCTTTAAAGCGTGATCAATATTTATATCTTTAATAAACCTATTTAAAGCTTCTTTAACCCTTTTACTTGTAGCTCTTGTAACTAGTACACTAGAAATAATCAATGGATCCTTTGATCTTTGGCTAGTCATGCTCATATGAAAGTATTTTCAACTTAATTTTTTCCTATGGATGTCAAATTAAAGTGATTAAAAAGGCATTGGAAATTTGAGAGAAATGGTTAAAAATATCCATTGGACTAAAAATATCCATTAGACATCTTTATTCAACTAACCTAGCTAGTTTATCAAATAGTTTATTAATTGGAGGACCAAAAATAATGATTAAGTCAACTAATCTAGGTCCGACCACGCAATGACACTATAAATAGTGATGTAATTAATTGAACTAGAATGGAGGACTAAGTTGATCAATTAATTGAACTAAGTTTTGAGTTTTAAGGTATAAAGAGTTATATTAGGCCTCTTATGAAAAGAAATAATCTTAGTAACTACTAGAAGATTGAAAACAAGTATAAACATGAAAGCTTTGAGTCATAAAGAAGAAGAAAAATAGGGAAACCAAAGCAACTCAAGTTTTACAAAGATGAAAAATTTTAGTTACAAGTGAGTTATTGTATTCTAATGAGATAAAACTTTATTGTATAGAGAGTTGTGAAACTTTTAAGATATCTTATGTGATTGAGGTGTTTAAAAGTGTGTTAAAGAGAGTTTTAAATACTTAAAGCTTATAAGGTTTGTCTTGAGTCTTACAAAAGACAAGTTGTAGTTACTTTATCTTTACTCACCAAAGAAAATTATAATGAGGAGTGGACGTAGGTTAAAAAGGACCAAATCATCATAAATCATAAATGTTCGGCACTTCTTTTATCTCTTTAATTATTATATATTACTCTTGTATAATTGTTATTGTCTTAATCTAATATTAATTGTTAATATTAGCTAGATACTAAAAATAATAGGCTAGTGGCTTGAAAAGACTAGGAATACTTAGACATTGCCTTTATGATTATCTTTGGTTTAACAACGCCTAATTTTGCTTATTTATAATCACTTTCATGATTATTAAGTGTTATTTTTTATAAAGTACAAGGTTTTCAATTAATTTTTAAGTTATATTTCAGCTAGAGTCATCCAATTCATCCCCCTTTTAAGTTCCTTATGGTCAATATAAGGATTTTAAGAAATTTACATTGACTAAATTACGAGTGAAATGCATACTTCTTCTGATCTTGACTTGATCTTCAATTATACTGCCTTAAATCTCACTTAGATTATATATATATATATATATATATATATATATGCTCCATCTCAATCATTTTATTCATCCTTTGATCACTCTATTAGTTTAGTTGACTCCTTTACTTACTTTGTTGTTCTATTAAACTTGATTTTCATATATGTTTCATCCTAGTTTAATTCAACTAATAACATCACCAAAATAATTTTTAAAATCAATATAATTTATTATCACCGAAATGGTGAATTAAGACTTCATTTAGTCCAACAATAGTCCTTTCATAGTTAATCCCTTATTGCTTTGGTGCATATTTGTATAGAAAAAGGAAAATTTTAAAAATAACTTTATAGCTACTCATGAGTGACTTTATGATGGTCATTAAAGAAAGAGAAATTTCATAAATGAACAAAGGTTAAAGCTTGATATGACGAAAAATAAACTAAACCCAACTGGTAAAAAATATTAATGCACAATATTATGGGAGTCTATAATACGATTTTATAAAAACGACCTATTGAAAAGAAATGAATAGACAAATCGATATTCTAAAGAATATGTTATTTATCATAACACATTAACATAAATCAAATTGCAGCATTTAATTATATTTTAAAGTTTATCAAACATCGAAACATAATCTTGAGTTCCTTGATGTTAAACATTATCCATGATGTATAATCTGATTTCCTTGATGTTAAACATGTCTATGGATTTCTAAATCTAGATTAGGAATTATTCTGGAATTATTTTGTGACTTTTAATTATTGTTTATTTCAATGTATATTTGGACGTTTGTGATAATTGTTCGTGCATGACAATAAATTGAGAGAGTGAGTCAAAGCAATCAGTTTTAGGTTGTACAATGAGAGTTGGCAACTTAATAGACCTACAATTATTAGATTAACAATCAATCGAAAAGAGATTTTGGTTGTAAAATTGATTATCTAATAGATTGCTGTAGATCTAATTGAATAAGTTAGTAATAGTTTTGTAAATCAATAGATTAAAAATTTCTGAAATAAAGGTGATATTCTGACAACCTCGTGATTAATCTACAATGGAATATTCCAATCCTAATAAATAAGAAATTTATTCTATTGTTATAATGTTAAATGAAAAGTAACTCTTATAAATAAAAATAACATATCGGGTAATTTGAAGAAAATGATGATTTTTGTAGTTTTACCATTGATTACAATCTACTTCTCACTGTATGAATCGATGGCTTAAAAATTGGACTATAAATTAAACTAATAAAATAAGAGATTTAAGGTTTAAATGTTCTACATATATTAGACCATTATAAAATTAGTATTAATAAATAAGATATAAATTTTATAAAAGAAGTAAAAATAAAATAAAATATTTTATTCAAATATCAATATCCATTAATGCATAATAATAATAATAATAATAATAATAATAATAATAATAATAATAATAATAACTCAACCTAAAATTGAATAATAATTCTCTTTTAGTAATTTATGTGTTCTTATATATCAAGATTCCTAAAATGATTATGTTGTCAGAAGGACATGAACAGTCAAAAGTGATGGAACGAGAGCAATTTGATGAAAGAATGAATAATAGTATCTTTACTTATTAAAAAAGTTGAAATTTAATTAAAGAAGAAGATTATTAAATAGTAACTAATAAGTAGAAATTATAGTACACTTTAGACCTGGTCGGGTCGGTCGTGTTGGGCCCGAGCCCAGTCACAGTGACCCACAGGCCGATCGATCCAATCTTCAAAGATCAGTCTTATGCCTATTGGCTATTCCAAGCCCAGGATCATTCCGCATTC
>JANZXP010000001.1:15257430-15269723 GCA_027576715.1 Erythroxylum flavicans
TCCTCTTTCATGTAGTATATTTTGTATTAGGATATGATGATGTACATGTACAGATTTTTGAAAGCTACAATGTATGTGCATTCAGATTTATGAAATTAAAAGAGAAAATTTGTTTTAAAAATTTGGTGACTTTCTTGTATGATAGTAGATGCCATGACTAAGTGGGATCAATTACTATGTGATAAAGTGAAAGTGTATCAAGTAACACGACGTTGTTATAGGGTATATACTAGAATGTCATAATGATGTTCCGGTATGTACCTTATAGCAGTGGGGGTGTTACATTAAATATATGAACAATTTATATGCTAATGACAATGACTTTGGTATTTTTTTAGTATGTGAAAAAGGGGGTTTTGAGAAGTTTAATAGGTATAGTGGTTTCTATTATGTGAAGTAAATTATATATGCCTATATGTTCTATACATGAGTTATTATATGTATGACACATAATGGATGTTTAACAGGTCACTTTAATGTTAAAAATACTTTAGATATGTTAAGTGAATATTTTATTAGGCTAAAATGATAAGTGATGTAAAACAAAATTTTGGTAGGTACATCATTTATAGGAAGGCTAAATTTAGGGATTTACCATAAAGTTTGTATATGCTTTTACATATACCCAATGAACTATGTGTGGGTATTTCTATAGAATTTGAGATAGGTTTACATAGGTTGAAGAAGGGTAAGGATTTTATATTTATGGTAGTTGATAGATTATTTAAGACGGTACATTTTACTTAATATAATAAAACTAATGATGTGACCAATGCTGCTAATTTATTCTTTAAGAAAGTAGTAAGAGTACATGAAGTTCTTAGGGGTATAGTGAATGATTGAGATGATAAGTTCATTAGTTATTTTTTAAGAGCTTCATTAGGTAAACTAGGAACAAAGTTATTGTTCTCAATTACTAGTCATCCTCAAGTTGATAGTCAAACTGAAGTAGTAAACAAGACTTTAACTATGTTACTTTATGCTATTATTCAAAGGAACTTAAAGAATTGAGTAGATTACTTATCATTTATTAAGTTTGCATATTACAGGAGTATGCATTTATTTACTGATTACTCAACATTCTTAATATTGTGTTAATTAATATAGAATTACATTAATAATATAGAATATGTACAAAAATAATTAATAATTTTGAAATTTTTATGAATTTTAATCTACTAACTCTTTTGGATTTATTTTATTTACTTGTTAATGAAAGAGATAGTTTAGATGGAGTGAAGAAGGTTAGGATGATGAGATAACATTTTTTGAAGAATTTATAATTCATCCAATGAAATAAGTAGTGTACAATCATGGTTCCATTTAGCATTAGGTTTAAGCCTATTACAAGCTAATTATCATCTTAATGTAGTTTAATTAAACAATCAACACAGATGGAAAAAGTTCATAAAGCCACATGTTATCTATGTAAGTGACACATAATTCCTTACTTCATTTACATATTATAGCTCTCACTTGATGCAAGAGTAGATGCTTAATCATTGAGGTTTTACTTTCTTACTAATCATCTTCTACATTCTACTGATATTAGTAGTCTACTTCCCTATGTTTGTTTCATTGACTGCATGTAGACATCACCTTACCCTAGTAACCTTTTGTTGTATAAATAAGGAGAATTTGTCATTTTAAGTCAAGTTACATGTTAGATATTTATCTTAGCTAATGTTCTAGTTTTCTGGCATTTTGTTACTGAATTTTTTCTTATATAAAGGCTGATGTGCATTCTAATTTTGTTTATAGTGTTCCATGTAGTTTCTTGTTCTGTATTTAAGAGGGATTTGAAGATTATGATGTTCCTTTCAAACCAGATATTGGTAACAAGGTAAGCTAATGAATGTATACTATCCATATAACTTCATATATGTGTTTGAATTGTGCACTCTATTATGCTATATCTGAACAAGATGTAGATGGATTACTAACACGACACATAGTCATTATATATCTCCAAATCATGTTAGAGTAGGAATATAAGAAGAACATATTATCACGAGATTCATAATGGTTCTTACATGGTATGCAACAATTAGTTATGTGGAGGAATTTTCCCGTTAGATTCCCACCCTGTCTAATGTGGTTAATATTAGTTTGAGAGATTTGTCATAATATGTGTAGTTACTTAGGACTGTAGTTTTTACACCACACAACCCAGTGCTAGTTGACTTGAGGATGGTCCTCACTATAAATAAGCCTAGTTGAGCAAGTGGAGAAGAATCCTAAAGTCTTGAATTTCCATTTAACTTTGTCTGCCTATCTTACTAAGTTGAAATTGGATAAAATTGAACTATAATAGAATTTAAATCTCTATTAGAGCATTGTTTCAATATGCTTAGACCACAAGCAACATTGTCATTCTGGTTGATGGAGCTTTTAAATCCATTTAGCTCAGGGATATGATAGAGAATATTATAAGAAAACTATGGATCAAACTAGAAACTAACGTGTTCCCTGTTGCCAACGTGGTATTCCCACTATGGTTTTAGTTTAGCTCTGGTTTTCAATGTATCTTATCAATGCAGAGGCATTTTTTGGAATTTTGAAGCTCTAAAGGGATTTCTCTTTAATGTAGTATCCATTTACCCACTTAACCTATAAAGATTGCTTGACTTGTATCATTCTCTATGTCTTTTTAGTAAGTAGGGATAAGTTCATTAGTCTAGGGGCTATAATGCCTAGTCCCCCCTTCTTTTGTGGTAGGCATATTATAAACCACTTCACTCTACCTCCTTTGGAGTTTAGTTTATGACCAAACCACAGGAAATTCTTGAAGATTCTATCCAGCTTCTTGGTGATATATATAGGGAAGACTAGATGGGATCCCCAGTGAACAACCATTGAAGAAAACTGTTTAATTAAGATATGCTTGCAATGGAAAGCTCCCTATGGCTCCAATTGTTGATCATATTGAGGATTTTATCAATCGGGTGCTTTTATTCACTAGGATGGATGAACTAAAGAGATAGGAATTCTTAGACAATTAATGGGTAGTTATTGAATTCTGAATCCTATAATTAAGACTAGAAGAGGTGCAATGTTAGTTGCACTTCTGAATATGAATATAACACTCTTATTATTTTTGATAGATAATCTAGATGTCTTATTAAACATTTTGAAAGTAGTGATGAGGGATGAGACTGAATTATAATTAACTTTAGAGAACAAAAATAAATCATTAACAAAGCTTAGTCTTATGATCTTTAGCTTCCTGTATTTCCTATGGAACTTAAAGCTAGAATTTATTTCCACCACTTGGTTAGAAGCTTTTTGAGTGATCTTCAGCTTCCTGCATTTCCTATGGAACTTAAAGCTAGAATTTATTTCCACCACTTGGTTAAAAGCTTTTTGAGTACTGATATTACCAGTAAGAACAAATTAGGGGAGAGATGATCATGTCGTTTGATTCCTCTTACACCGTTAATTGCTTTTGATAGTTCCCCATTAATGAGGATTTTAAAAGATACAGTGCTTACATATTATTATATCCATATACGAAATGTATTAGAAACCCATAGGCATGTACTATATTGGTTAGTGAAGACCAATCCATCATGTCATATGCTTTTTGGAAATCGACTTTCATAGCACAGTTCTTTAACCTCTCTTTCTTCTATAATACTTGAGGAGTACTTGTATAATAAAATGTTATCACCAATCGATCTACTATAGATATAAGCTCCTTGTGTATAATCAATATGGTTAGGTAGTATAGCTTTCAATCTTAGTGACAACACTTTGGAGATAATTTTATATATTATGTTGCAACAAGTTATGGATCCAAAATCCTTAAAATTAGTAGGATTTATACCTTTAGGAAATAATGTGATTTGGGTGCTAGTAATTTATTTCAATAACTTTACTTTGTTAAAGAATTCCAATACTGCCTCCACAATCATCTTATTAGTGATGTGCCATGTTTTGAAGAAAAAGTTGGCATTAAAACCATCTAGAACTGGAGCTTTCTTAGGATTTAGGGATCTAAATGCCTTATTGATCTCCTAAATGGAGACAGGTTTAAAGAGAAGTTTGAATTCTTGAGGGGAAAGTTGATCCTAAATGATTTCTTTGATTAATCTTAGTAAGGAGTTGGAATTTAAGGCAAAACATAAAAGATTGATGAAATGCTCCTCAACTTCCTCGATGATCTTGTATTAATAATCTAGATTGGTACTTGAGGGATAAATAAAGACAATTATGCTAGCTTTTTGCCCTAGCAATGATTGCTTTATGGAAAATGAGATGAGTTCTTATCTCCATGTTATAACCAAGTCACTCTAGATCTTTGTTTCAGTAAAGAGTGATGGAAGGTCAAGGCTTGGGAAAGAGTATCCAAAGCTTATTGCTCCTAATTTTTGAGCTGAGTGCAAGTAAGATTGCTTTAGAAAGTTAACTAGATTTGATATAAGGATTTAGATGGTGAATGCTAACCATGTTTTTCTTATGGAACTGCTTAATTTCCTCCTTAATTTTTTGAAGCTTCCTTGTAAGGATGAACTGTTGCATCCAGTAGTAACATTAGACCCTTTCTCTATCACATCAAGAAAACCTATAACACTTATAAGAAAATTATTAAATCTAAAAGGGAAGTGATTGGTTTTCCTAGTAAAGTTGAGGGAGACTAGAATTGGGGAGTGGTCAGAAAGCTTAGTGTTGGAAAAGATAGCTTGAGAATAAGGAAATTTTTGCTTCCACTTCAAGTTAGTCAGGCATCTGTCTAGTTTCCTCATGATGAAAGTGTTTCCATCCTGCTTATTTCTCCATGCGAAAATATTTTAACCATAGGGATGATCAGTCACTTAGATGTCACTAAGACATCTCTTTATAAGTTCACAGAAATGTTTATAAGCTATTCTACCTTCTAACTCTTTAGCGCATATTGTAGCATTAAAGGCGCCTAAGAGGAGCTAGGGTTCCTTTATCATAAGGTCAATACATCTAAGATTAGCCTACAAAGCATCCTTTTGAAAAGAGTATTTATAAGTACAGATGAATGATAAGTGGATATTGACATTCAATTCCAGCAAATGAACCTCTCTAAATGAATAATTTGATCAATAATAGTAGAGTTGAGAACTGAAACTCTGGTTTGATTGTACACCACTAGTATTCTCCCATTAGGATGTTTATCATAGTTGTGAATTAACTTCCATTGACTAGGAAAAAATCCCAAAATATCACAATTGTATCACTTGCTTCCTATATGAAGTCTTTTAACAAAAAAATTTTTGTTAGGGAAATTAAGACCCCTGATATTCCATGCTGAAAAAATCATGAGGTTTAGTCTAGTGAGGACCTTGTCTTTCTATTGGATCTTGTCTTACTAGCAGATATTAACCCAGTTTCCTCTTTGCAAAAATTAATTACTATAGTTACCTTGGTGGGGTACTTGAGGCATTGCTATTAACCACTTCTTCCTGTGATTTATTTATCATTTTTGGGATTTCCATTCACTTCTATGTTGACTGCTTCATTAGTAGCTACTAATATAGTCTGCTCAGTATTGATTTCCTCTTTAACTATCATTGCTATTTCCTGAGTTTGTATATTGTCAGCATCATTCATATCTTAAGAAAAGCCAAACCTAAATAACCTACCAATGGCCTTCCAAGTTTTCTTGGTTGAGGCAAAAAGGGGCTTTCATGCATAGGACACCTTAACCACATCTTTAACCAGCTCCATATTGTCATTCAGCTTGAGTAATGTTATCTCATCCGGTAAGTACTTCATTGTATCCACCACCACAAACACTCTAGCATATTTAATCTTATTAGTTTCTGTTATGGCTTGGTCCGTACATATGGGTTTTCTTATAAAGCTTGCCAAGTGGCTCAACCCAATAGTTGTCCAGTACTCTAAAGGTATGCCATAAATGTATATCTATATGGGGATGTTAGATTGTTTGATTTCTTAATAGTCTACTCTTAGTCTCTAGTTTTGAAGAGCAAAAGCTTATTGTTCACATGTCAAAGACCAAATTCAAGGACTTTTGTGGCTTCATATTTTCTTTGAAATTTGAAGAGAAAGATGCTTGATCATTAACAAGTATTTGAAACCTAAGGATTTCCAATTTTTAATTGCCCAAGTTTTCATTGAAATAAAGGAGATTCTTCTATCCAGAAAGAATCTAATCAAAGTAGCATTCCAGAGTTCAGTTCCTGCTTTGAGTGCATCTAAAGTTGGTACAACAATTTAAGTTTCAGAATTGTCTGGGGTATAGTAAGAGAGTTTAAGTTCAAGATTAGAGTCTTTAAAAACTTGAGTCCAAATTCTCTTCAGTAATTCCTGCAGAGACTAGAATTTTAGCTCTAAGAGCAAGGTTAGGGCTAAGTGGAGGGGAATATGGAGGTGGGGGATAAGGCAGTTGCTAAAGGAGAGAACTAGAAGATCTGACACATTCTCCAAGCCCTAGCGACTGAGTTTTTTAGGACAGGATTAGAAAGTCTTCAAATATGCACTGCTCAAGGCTTGGAGAGTTTCTAACAGGAAGCCTATTGGATGATAGTTTAGGAAAGTGCCAACAAAAAATTTCTAAAAATAGTAACTTACAGTAGAGGGAAAAGGGAAATTACAAAATCACCCTTATAATTTTTTAGAGGAGGGAACGATGAAAACATGAATGAGCAAGAGGTGAGGGAAAGAGTTGGAGGAGAAGAAGGGAAGGAAGGTGCACTAAGAGAGCAAGAAGAAAAGTTGAGAAACAACTTAGATACCAGCAACAAAAAGAGGAAGTAAGCAGGATAACATTAGTGCCACTTTTAATGTTGACGGTCTTTCTCTTTATAATATAGATAATGATTTAAGGTTGAATTCTATAAGGAATGATGTGATCATGAGAAGTTAAGCTTCAAAGGATCTATTGATTATGCTTATTAGACTAATTACAAGGGAACCATTGATTATGTCTTGAATAGGATGATTCAAGATATACATACTAATCAAGCTTCAAGAACTAATTTGACAAGCTTTGTTAATATAAAAAGACCAACCATTGGTTAACTTAATTCGAGATAAGGTTGGAGAAGACTTAGACGCCAATACAACCTCCAACATGGCTATATACATGAACATAGTCGCGTATTAACTTATGTAATTTTTAGGTCAAGTTCTCCGACACGAGTATGTTAGAGACTATTTTTTTTGTTTATAAAAGTTATAAAAAATGTTGTCTTAAATCATATCCATTATCCTTAGAAGTTTTTGAAATAAATATGACCTGATGCATAGTCAAGTATCAAGTCAAGCTTGCTCAAAATTTTAATTATTTTTAAGTATTTAAGGGATGTTTCTTCTTATTTAACATCTTTATTTATTAAGTCCTATAAATACATGTTTTCCTTATTTTTCATTAAAATTTGAAATTATCAAGGAATTTTCTCTTTGTGTCATTCAACTATTTAACGAATTTGGTTCTTGATTCTTTATAATCAATATGATAAGTTTCTTTATATATTTGATTCACATTTCTTGGGTTTGGTTCAAACTTTTTCTTAGGTTCCTTAAGGTTGTAATCCTAAGTGGGTTCAAATCACACTCTGACAAGATCACTCTTCAATGTCACCTTTTAACTTATTTTAAAGTCTTTGAAAAACATTTTAATCTCTTTGTTAAACCAAGAGATTTTCCAATTGATGTTTTGATAATAAACAAAATAATTACTACTAATGTGATTATTATTTTGATGAAAAGCAATGTTAGAACAAAATGAAGCCATAAACTTAAGAAGATAATGTATGATGTTGATAAAGGGAGGTTAAAGTTTACAGACGATGAAATGGAGATCAAAATAAAAACAAAAGAATATCAAGGCATCAATGTCATTTAACATATTGTATCATTATTTTTAAGTCATTTTGTTAATTTGATGATCCAAAAGACTCAACATGCACAATCATTTCATCTTACTTCATTGTATGAGTTTTTATGTTCATCAAAAGACATTAAAGCTTTTAATCTTAATATAAAATCCTCTTGATGTTTTAAATAATCTTTGGGGAACATTTTGTGAAGTGTTTTAATCATATTTAAATTAAATAAATTGGTTTTGAGCTTTTGAAGTTTTTAAAATCAATTTTGAGAATTTGAAGTTGTTAAAATCATCTTTTGATTGGTCAACTTATATAGGTTAGTGGTTGACCAATATAGTTTCAAGTTGTTAAATTTGAAGTTTGAGACTTTGTTGTAACATTGGTTGATCTATTGGTTGACCAATGTGTTATATTGGTTAACCATTATATGCACTAGTTGACCAGTGTTCCAACGACAAGTGAATTTGGAACTTTTAATGTATATTACTTACTAGTATGCTATACTGGTCAACTAGTGCATCGAATATAGTTGTTATAATGGCTAGTTCTTAGCTCCAATAACTATTTTGGCCTAAAAACCTATAAGTAGGTGTTTTCTTAATGATTTTAGAATTAACAAGGTTTTAGGTGTTGTATATACACATTTCAAAGAGTTTTTCAATCATTTGAGCATCATCCTGTCATATTTTTATAAGTAAGCCATTTTAAAGTTATGGGGTGAATAAGTGAGATATTTTTAGTTGTAATACTTTGTTGGGGTGTTGAAAATTGTACTTCAGGGTGAATCAATTGGCATTGAGGTTCATCTCCACCTTGGAAGAAAATTGTAAAAAAGGTTCCTCTTTAATGAGAAACATTGTATAAAGGTTATTCTTTGCCTTGAAAGAAGAATTATAGTCAAATTCCAGAAACAGTCTTGGGAGTGGATGCAGGCAAGGGTTGTTTATTGAATCACTATAAATTGATTTGTAACCTCTCCTCCCTATCCTCTTTAAATTATTGTTTAATTTATTTTAAGCAATTTTATCATACTCATCTATATTGATTATTATTAATTGAGTATATTAGTAATAAAATTTGTTAAATTTTATAAACCCAATTCATCTCTCTCTTGGGTGTCATTAGGGACTAATAAGTTGTATTAGATTAATATAGGCGTGTATTTCTAATAAATCCTATAGCAAAGATCATAAAGACATATTTAGGAGCATCATCATCATCATTAATCAAGAAGGACAAAGCATTAGTAGACCATATTTCTCTGATGACAATAATTATCTTTATTGGGAAACTAGGAGAAGATTCTGTTTAATGGTCGAAAGTGAAGACTTATGGGACATATTTTCTAAAGGTCCCTTTATTCCAACGAAGATTGTATATAACAAAAAGGTACTCAAATTAAAGAAAGAATGGGAACCTCAAGATAAGAGATTAGTTTCCTTAAATAGTAGTGCCATACATATCCCTTTTTGTGCTTTAGGAAGAAATGAATTTAATAAGGTCTCTATGTGTGAAACGGCTTATGACATTTAGTATACATTAAAAATTACTCACGAGGGCACAAATCAAGTTAAGGAGAGCAAAGTAAGTATAATAACACATAAATATAAATTATTTCAAGTAAAGCATGATAAAAGCATTTCTAGCATGTATACTGATTCATTTATATTTTTAATGCCCTCAAAGGTCTTAAAAAGACCTATACTAATGTTGAAATGGTAAAAAAGCTGCTTAAGTCACTTTTGAAGACACGGGATGCCAAAGTGGAGGTCATACAAGAAGTGAAGCATCTATCAACATTGTCATTGGAAGAACTTATTATATCTCTCCTCACATACAAAATAAGGCTCCAAGAGACACAAGATGAAATGCCACTTCCAAAGAAAAAGAATTTAACATTTAAAGCCTTAAAAGAAGAATCAAGATATGAGGAAGAGACATCAATTAGTGAGAGCAAAGAAGAAGACATTGGTTTATTCACTAGAAAATTTAGTAAGTTCTTAAAGAAGAAATTCTCTAAAAGAAAGTAGTTCAAAGAAGGTAAAAGTGACTTAAAACATAAATCCTCTTACATTATTTTCTTTGAATGTAGAAAACTCGACCTTATAAAGTTACAATGTCCTCAACTCAAAGATAATGAGAATTATGAGAGGAAATATAAGAAAGACAAGAAGAACATATCTAAAACATCAACTTAGGATGATGCAAATGTATCTAAAAATGAGCATTCAGAAGAAGAGATATCTCATATATGCTTTACCTCTATGGATAATGATAAAGTAACATCTAACCCTAATTCTTGTAATGATAGTGATGATGATATGAGATGATAAATTAGTTAAAATTCTAAAAATCATGAGTAAAAAAAGAAAAATTATCTTTAAAAGTCAAGGAAGCCCAAACATATTTGGATGCATGCATAAGTAAGAATGAAAAGATAAAAAGTGAATTACATTGAATTAAAGCATTCAAAAAATGTGATTATTGATGACAATTATAACTTGGATGCATTAAGGCATAAGAATGAAACATTGAAAAAGAAAATTGATGCTCTCAAAGATTCTTTATCCTAATTCACAAAAAGGAGTGAAAAACTAGAAAACATGCTGGGAGCTTAAAAGAATTACAATGATAGGTATGGAATTGGATATAAATGTGAAAGTGTTTCCAACACTAAAACTACTTTTGTTAAAGGAAAACATTTACATAGTGAAAAAACATTACCTAGAATGACAAACGAGCATGGACCATCTACATCCAAACATATAAATGCATATGACACATTCACTATGGCCCAACCTAAGATCAAACATTATGCTTTCATATATGGCTCGCAACCCAGGTAAAGGGTTTAATACTCTTAAGAAAAAATAGATATAATTTTTATTATAACATATAAACCCACTCACACCCCTGGAAAAACATACATTAAAAATTCATTCATAATAGGCATCATACATATAATCATGGTAGAACTTTTCACCATCTTAAATGACAATTCAATAAATTTAATATCCAAATAAAACTTCCTCATTATACATACACATATATAATTCCAAGCAATAAGTTCATACATCATTGTTATAATGGTCATTATCATACTATCAATTCATATAACATGGTCTGTCATTTGTATTATAAGTTTGGATATGTTGACATATTTTATTTTCTAAACAAAGAATGACAAGAAAACCCTTAAAAGTGTGGGTTGAAAAGAAGAGAGGGCCAAACAATCAAGGAACCAAGCTTAATTGGATTCCTAAAACACATTGATTACCTTGATTTATAAGGCTATTACAAAATAAGAGCAAATGGTATGTAGAACATATTATAGTATTATTAAGAAGTTTATACATTTTATCTTGATGAATCTAACCTTCTTGTCTATAATAAAGTCATAAAGATGTTGTAGGATATAGAGAACTTAACCCCTAAATTAACCATGAAGACTTCTCAAATTATTGAAATCATTGATAACAATGAGATGGATGAAGTGCCACTAATGGATTAAGAATTCAAGAAAAATCTTCATTCAAATATCTCCTAAGTAATGTTCAACATGAGTTAATTATTAGAAATACGTGATTGCTTGCATTTATATGTCAATTTAAGTATAAATCCTTGGTGATAATTATTTAAGTTTGAATTACGAATAAGGTGTTTGTAAAGTGTGAACTTAGTATTTCGAGACTATATGCAAAATAAGGTCACTAATTTAGAATTTACATCAATTAGATTATTATTTCTCTAAACTTTTGAATAAGAATAAATCTTGCTTAATTAAACGAAATTTAGTTTTTGTTTAATATGAATTCTTTTTTATAAGGCCTTTTATATAATTAAATTCTTTTTTTATTATCTTTACTTGGTTGATATGTGTTTTAATATTATTTTGTTGAAGTTTTGATGTTTTAATTTGAGCTTCAATGACAGTTTCTTAATCTATCTATTTAACTGGTTGATCAATATCTTAGTGTGGTCGACCAATATCTTTAAAATTCACTCCTTTTTACTCTTCAGTGTGTTTGCTTTTTAGTTGTTTATCTGATCCCCAAATAGTCTTATTAGTCGATTGATGTCTTTAGTAGTCGTTAATGTTGTAACACCCCCTTACCGTAGGGTACGCACCGGGACGCCCGCAGGTCATTCCGGTACATATCCCATGATAAAGGAGCGCTACGTGCGATCACTACAGTTACTCCACATGGCATCATATCAATTGGTATCATAAAACATTAATTGTAAACCACAAGATTTTTAAAATCAAACTCTTCCTCTTTTCATTGATCAAAATCAACAGTTTATACATCATCCCATAATGTAATGTCTGTACACACATACAAAACCCTAGGACAAGATGCTACATGAAAGAGGAAGAATACATCAACCCTAACTAGGTCATCCCAAAAGTCCCAGCTGACCGACCTGTGAGCCATGACCTCTCTCGCCAACACGATCTACACGGCTAGA
>JANZXP010000001.1:15271982-15297646 GCA_027576715.1 Erythroxylum flavicans
GGAGAGTATTTTCTACCGAATATTATAAATTGATTTACATTCTCTCCTCCCTATCCTCTTTAAAATATTGTTCAATTTTTTTATTAATTTATATTAAGCAATTTTCTCATACTCATTTATATCGATCCGAGGAGGTTAATAGTAGACTAATATAGGTTAAAATTGTTAAATTTGAAGTATTGTTGTAACATTGGTTGATATATTTGTTGGTTAATATGCATATTGGTTGACTAATATATGTACTGATCGATCAATGTTTCAACGATTAGTGAATTTGGAGCTTTTAATGCATATTGGTTAACCAGTGCGTCAAATATAGTCATTATAACAACTTATTCTTGGCTCCAACAATAATTTTCAGTCATAAAATACTATAAATAAGTTTCTTCTTATTGGTTTTAGAACTAATAAGGTTTTGGATGTTGTATATATACATTTCAAAGAGTTATTCAATCATTTGAGCATCATTGTATTATATTTGTGTAAGTGAGCTATTTTGGAGTTATTAAGTAAATAAGTGAGATATTTTTTAATTGTAATACTTTATTGGGATGTTGAATATTGTACTTGGGGATGATCCAAGTGATATTGAGGTTTCTCTTCATATTGGAAGAAGATTGCACAAAAGGTTCCTTTTTAGTTTGTATAAAGGTTAGTTTTAGCCTTAAAAAGAAGAATTATAGTGGAATTCCTATAAGATTCTTAAGTGTGGACGTAGGAGAGTATTTTCTACCGAATATTATAAATTGATTTACATTCTCTCCTCCCTATCCTCTTTAAAATATTGTTCAATTATTTGATTAATTTATATTAAGCAAAATTCTCATACTCATTTATATTAATTATTGTTAATTGAGTATATTTGTTAAATAAAACTTGTTGAATTTTGTAAACACTAAATCCACGTACGACTCTCACAAATAGGACCAGTAAGATTCGGTACCAATATAAATAAAATTAAGGGTCATTCTATTGAAATAAATTTAATTCAAGAACGTAAACACAAAAAAGAAAAACAAATGATACGAATTAACGCACTTATAGAAAAGAAATGATTACCCTGACAAAGTGCTATGGTTTAATTCAAGTTAGATATCATAAGTTATTAGATAAATTTAAAAAACAGTTGTATCTAGAAGTAAGAATAAACGAAAATCTGATAAAGCGTAGTGGATTGTTTATAGTTAAGTTACTTTAATTGGGATTGAGCCTACCAAGTTAGGCATGGATGGGATCAACTTTTATCATTATACATGCATGGTTTTTTTTCACCACGGAACCGCGGACTTCTAGAAGTCGAAGACATTTACTTGTTTCGACAGCTTTCGTGTCGCTGGACGCCTTTAAAGTGAGAAACATCCCTGCCCACTTGTTTGAACAAACAGAAAAAGGAAAATGGTATATTTATTATGTGTACAGTATAGCTCTCTATTTCTTTCCAGTACATGTACAGCACAACGAACTTTTCCTTGTAAGGTTTAAAGTAAATCAAAACCTTTCCATAAACGTTGAACTCTAATATTAGGAGCCTCCACTTTCTGCACCTTCAAAATTAATAGAGGAGGTAAATCGCGAGATATGCCTTAACTGACCAAAAACTTGAACTTACCTATTAACCCGATAAATCAAAACCTTTTCATAACAAGGTGAAAGGAGGAGCGAAGGTAGTGGATGCAGGGATAACAATAATACGGAATATGGCCAGCCCTCTATTTTTTTTAAAATTAAATTTTAATCAGGTTTTGATTTGAGTTGTTCATATGAATCTTGCTTAAAATTTAACTCTTTTAAATAAAACGACTCATTATTATTCCTAAGTGGATGAATTTTGATTTTGGTTAATATTAATAATATTATTTCAAAAAAACAAACATCCTGATATGGAGTAAGTCTAATGTAGCTGTATTAACCTCAATTATTAATGAATCAAGAGCTACCCATTTGACACTTGCTCGTCACCTTTCTTGACCATTCAAATGGATTTCTCTCATCATCTATATATGCACGTGGGTCAAATTTTATGAACTTGAGAAAAAGCAAATTTTAGTTATAGGCATCGTGTGAAAATTAGTTTATGCACGAAATTAAAATTTCAACAAAAGTTAGATCAGCCAATGGACTTAATTACCCAATATCCATAAGCCATCTGACTTTGTTCATAGAAATACATAAAAATAATAAAAAGAAGAAAATTTGTAAATAGTAAGTTTACTGTCGGGGAAAGTGGTCAAGTAAGGTTGCTTTCTACTTGCAAAGCTTCCAGATAACTTGGACATTGGACAAATCAAAACACCCTTCCCACGTTTTTGGTCAAATAACATTTTGGTAATAAAAGAAGACTTTCCTAGAAAGTATATGTGTTTGAAAGTTCAAAAGCCGCCACTTCTCATGCACCTTTATATATACCTGTTATACTCCACATCTCACCGAAGTCCATCTCTCATTTTGTGCTCCTCTTGGCACATCAACTCCAAAAATCTTTTCTTTATGAGAAACAAGTTTACAAAAATATCAAGCGAAATAGGTGACATACGCAAATTCTGAGTGCTGGAGGAGTTTAAGGATATATTGCGTCTGAAGTCATAGTGGTTGTTCATCAATGGAAAACGGTGATATTTATAGAGCAAGTGCTAGTCTAAGAAGAGGTAGCTCTTCAATGTGGAGAAATACTGGTATGGATGTTTTCTCGGGTTCTTCACGTGGTGAAGACGATGAGGAGGCTCTAAAGTGGGCTGTTCTTGAGAAGTTGCCTACATATGATCGTTTGAGGAAGGGTATATTAACAAGTGCATCGAAAGGTACAGCTAATGAGATCGACATACACAACCTTGGATTCCAAGAAAGGAAGCATTTGCTTGAGAGGTTGGTCAAAGTAGCAGAAGAGGACAATGAGAAATTCCTGTTGAAACTCAAGGATCGTATTGATAGGTAAAGCCTCCTCACCGAAGCTTGCTTTCTGTCGCTTGCGCAGGAGATCTTAGCAATGAAAGATGCTAAAAGAAGGGAATTGTATTGATCAAGTGGTAGACATAGGATCTCTGTTTTGATTATCTGAAGTTGGCGATCTAATCTACATCATAATTTCTACTTTCTTTGGATAATTTTTCTATCTTTTATGTTGTTTTAGGGTGGGAATTGATCTGCCTACTATTGAAGTACGATATCAGAATCTAAATATTGAAGCAGAGGCTTATGTAGGAAGCAGAGCTCTGCCTACATTCATTAATTTCTGTGTCAACATAGTAGAGGTAACTGCTCGTTATCCTCTTACAATTGGAAGCAATCATTGGCATATTGTGATTTTGTTTCTCCGACTATAATGTGCTGATAAATTAATTTTGCTTTTCATTCCAAAGGGTCTCTTAAATTATCTTCATATTCTTCCAAATCGGAAGAGACACCTGACCATCCTCAAGGATGTTAATGGAATCGTCAAACCATCAAGGTGAGTTGAGTTTCCAGTTCAGGCCTCATAGTTATAATCTGCGTATCCACTTATAATAATTCTGACCATGCAAATTGTGCAGAATGACCCTGCTTTTAGGTCCTCCAAGTTCTGGGAAGACCACACTCTTGTTGGCATTGGCTGGGAAGCTTGATCCTAACCTAAAGGTGATCACATATTCTTGTACCTTCATTTTCATTTTGAGGATTGTACACTGGAAATTTGCTCGTTCAGACAGAGATGTATGTTTAACTTGAGATTTTCGTATCTAATTTGAAAAAGCTGCATTTCTCTTGCAGGTATCTGGTAATGTCACATACAATGGTCATGGGATGAATGAATTCATTCCACAGAGAACTGCTGCCTATATCAGTCAACATGATCTCCACATAGGAGAAATGACTGTAAGGGAAACTTTGGCATTTTCTGCGAGGTGCCAAGGAGTTGGATTCCGACATGGTTAGATCAACTGTCTCTATATACCTGGTCTTCAATTCTATTCTTTCTACCAGAATTTTCACAAAATGGTTGCTTAAACATCTACAACGTTTTTGTTAATTTCCAGAAATGTTAGCCGAGTTGGCAAGAAGAGAAAAAGCAGCTAACATCAAGCCTGATCCTGATGTTGATGTCTTCATGAAGGTGAGGGAAGATATTGGTTATAGACAAGGATATCATATACTTACTAATGCGATGGTCTTTATATCGAATTATCGTCTGATATTTGCAAACATTCTTATGGAGATTAATCAACTACTCGTCTTGGCATTATATTCACACTGAATGAGACTGCATTAGAGAACTTTCAATGTTAAGAAAAGTTACATTGATGGCGCTAAAATTCATTTCTTTTCCCTTTTTTCTTGCTGTAGGCTATTGCAACAGAAGGTGAGGAGACCAATGTGGTTACAGACTATATACTAAAGGTAATATGATCAGAAAATACTATAAACATCACACAGTTCTTCAGTGACTACAAATTATCTCTAATGTCTTTCTTTGTCTTATACAGATATTAGGACTGGAAGTGTGCGCAGACACAATGGTCGGAGATGAAATGTTGAGGGGTATCTCCGGAGGGCAAAGAAAGCGTGTTACTACAGGTAAATGAGCTCAATGAAGAAACAGGTTGTATTTCGTCGTCATCTGTGTGTGTATGAACCTGTCTTTTAATAACATTGCAGGTGAAATGCTTGTCGGACCTGCAAGGGCACTATTTATGGACGAGATTTCTACTGGCTTGGATAGCTCAACAACTTTCCAGATTATTAACTGCCTCAAGCAATCTATTCACATTCTCAATGGAACCGCAGTTATTTCCCTTCTTCAACCCGCACCAGAGACCTACAACCTCTTTGATGACATTATCCTCCTCTCAGATGGCCAAATTGTATATCAAGGCCCTCGTGAAAATGTGCTCGAATTTTTCGAACTAATGGGCTTCCGTTGCCCCGAAAGAAAAGGCGTCGCTGACTTCTTACAGGAAGTATGGCTTAACTTTATCATAAGAGAAAAAAATAGGAAAAGAAAAAGAAAGAATCTTCCTTTTGAACTCGACTAACTTTTGGAAATGATGGTTTCGTTCCAGGTGACGTCAAAGAAAGATCAGAAGCAGTATTGGGTGCGAAAAGATCAGCCTTATCACTTCGTCGCAGTCGACGAATTTGTTAGTGCATTCAAGTCATTCAGGGCGGGGCAAAGGTTGAGCAATGAGCTTTCTACTCCATTTGACAAGACCAAGAGTCACCCAGCTGCTTTGGCAACTGAAAAGTACGGTGTTGGAAAGATGGAATTGTTGAAAGCTAACTTCTCACGAGAGTACTTACTTATGAAGAGGAACTCTTTTGTCTATATCTTCAAGTTCAGCCAGGTGATCATCAAAACCATTTGTTTATGTAAGAGTTTTATTCAGAAAATTGCTGTTATACTGAAAATTTTCAATTGTTCTCTGAACTTCTAGCTTACCTTAATGGCATTCATTGCGATGTCACTCTTCTTTCGAACTGAGATGCATCGCGATACAGAAGACGATGGAGGAATTTATTTTGGTGCTCTGTTCTTTACCGCTATTCAGATCATGTTCAACGGTATGTCAGAGCTGTCTATGACCATCGCAAAGCTTCCTGTGTTCTACAAGCAAAGGGACCTTCTATTCTATCCTCCATGGGCATATTCTTTGCCTCCTTGGCTCCTTAAAATTCCCATCACATTTGCAGAAGTTGCTATTTGGGTGTTCCTCACATACTATGTAATTGGATTTGATCCTAATGTTGGAAGGTAAAAAGAAAATCCATTGCAAAATACAAGTGTTTAAGACAATCATATGTCATCCAGCTGATAAAGAAAGGATATGGGCATTATGCAGGTTCTTTAAGCAGTATATGATACTGTTACTCATTAATCAGATGGCTTCTGGGCTATTCCGATTTATTGCCGCTGCTGGAAGGAACATGATTATTGCTAATACCTTCGGATCCTTTGCACTTCTTGCACTTTTTGCATTGGGTGGTGTTATTCTCTCACGAGGTAAAGCTTATCCTAAATAGTCGATGAATGACTGAATCCTGTCAACTCAAAACTTGAAATGATATGATTTCTGATTGCTGCAGAGGACGTAAAGAAATGGTGGATATGGGGCTACTGGATTTCTCCACTGATGTATGGGCAGAATGCAATATTGGTTAACGAATTCCTTGGAAAAAGTTGGAGACACGTAAGTTCCCTGAACACCCACTCGTATTAGATTTAGAGCATCTACCTTTTGAATTTGAACTCATCTTTTCATCTGTTTTACAACGTTCAGAATGCTCCCAACTCAACAGTTCCACTTGGTGTTCGAGTTCTGACCTCTCGAGGATTCTTCCCATACGCATACTGGTACTGGATAGGAGTTGGGGCATTGATCGGATTCATTGTAGTGTTCAATTTCCTTTTCACTTTGGCTCTCACTTTTCTCAACCGTGAGTTTTGTTAACCACTCTAACGTCCTTCACCTTTGAAGTCATACATAGCTTGTGCTGACATTTTGCATTTTATATTGCCTACCCAGCACTTGAGAAGCCTCAGGCTGTTATTTCTGATGAGCCTGAAAGTAATGAAACTAGTGACAGGCCTGCCGGAGCCATTCAATTGGCAGAGCAGGGAAGTGGTCACAACGCACACACAGGTGACAGATTTCACTGATTACACCTGATTCCTCTCAGATCAGCTCATCTGCCTGTTATTTAACCATCTCGTTTTGCATTTGCGTACAGAATCAGGCGAGCCGAGCCATGTGAAGAAGAGAGGAATGGTTCTTCCTTTTGAACCACATTCCATAACATTTGATGAAGTTATATACTCCGTTGACATGCCTCAGGTATCAAACTCACAAACAAAGAACAAGACAGTTCAAAATGCCAACTTACGAAGATGAAAAGAAAACACTGATGTTGAATTGATAAATGTAGGAAATGAAAAACCAGGGGATTGATGAAGACAGATTGGTGCTTTTGAAGGGCGTCAGTGGAGCTTTTAGGCCAGGTGTTCTCACAGCATTAATGGGTGTTAGTGGTGCCGGTAAAACAACTTTGATGGATGTTTTGGCTGGTAGAAAAACTGGTGGGTATATCGAAGGCAACATCACCATTTCTGGATATCCCAAGAAGCAAGAAACTTTCGCCAGAATTTCAGGATACTGTGAGCAAAATGACATCCACTCGCCTCATGTTACTGTCTACGAATCTCTACTCTACTCAGCTTGGCTTCGTCTACCAGCTGACGTGAATGCTGAAACGCGAAAGGTAGGCATTTAGATCTAAAATCCAAATTCTACTTCTGCATCCTCATATGAATACAAGCTAGTACTGGTCTGGATCAATTTAAATCCTGAACATTGTCAAAATTGGTGGCAGATGTTCATTGAGGAAGTTATGGAACTTGTGGAACTAAATCCATTGAGGAATGCTTTAGTTGGATTGCCTGGTGTGAATGGTCTGTCCACTGAACAGCGCAAGAGGTTAACCATAGCAGTTGAGCTAGTGGCAAACCCCTCCATAATTTTCATGGATGAGCCAACCTCTGGGCTGGATGCAAGAGCTGCTGCAATTGTTATGAGAACGGTTAGAAACACCGTGGACACCGGAAGAACTGTTGTATGCACAATCCATCAACCAAGTATCGATATATTTGAAGCTTTTGATGAGGTAAGATTCTAACAGATTATTGTTATTCCTTGATCAAGGGTTTCACTGAAATGGAAGTCATGTGTTTAATGCACGATTTGCAGCTATTCCTGATGAAGCGAGGAGGACAAGAGATATACGTGGGGCCATTGGGTCACCGTTCTGCCGACCTAATTAACTATTTTGAGGTATCTATTTTTCTGGTTCCTTATACTGTATAATAGGGAACACAAACACAGGCTTATTTCTCTCATTGTTCTTAATTGAAGGGTGTAGAAGGAGTAAGCAAAATTACTGATGGCTATAATCCAGCAACATGGATGTTAGAAGTCAGTACTTCAGCACAAGAGGCAGCTTTAGGAGTCGATTTTGCTGCCGTCTACAAAAATTCACAACTTTACAGGCATGTAACCGTTTCTAGCCGCAATTGAATTTGTTCTTGTTTGTTTGTTTGTTGCTGACATGTTACTATTCTACTTGTGCTTCAGGAGAAACAAGGCGATGATTCAGGAACTAAGCAAACCAGCTCCTGGTTCCAAGGATCTCTATTTCCCTACTGAGTACTCGCAGTCCTTTTTGACCCAATGTGTTGCCTGTCTATGGAAGCAACGTTTGTCCTACTGGCGCAATCCACCATACACTGCCGTTAGATTCCTCTTTACAACATTCATTGCCTTGATGTTTGGAACATTGTTCTGGGATCTTGGCTCCAAAATGTAAGGAAGATAACGATTAGCAATATGAAAATGGTCATTCTCTTTTAGTTTGGTGTTCTCATCAACAACCAAATTTGCAGGAGAAGGCAACAGGATTTCATCAACGCAATGGGTTCCATGTATGCGGCTGTTCTCTTCCTCGGGGTGCAAAATGCCTCCTCTGTTCAGCCAGTGGTAGCTGTTGAGAGAACCGTCTTCTACCGAGAGAAAGCTGCCGGAATGTACTCAGCTTTACCTTACGCGTTTGCGCAGGTAATTCCAAGGCATTCAGATTCTACTCTCCGTGACTAACTTGCATGTGGTTCTCAAACAACATTTCATTTTGTGGTCCAGGTCCTCATCGAGCTTCCCTACATCTTTGCTCAAGCTGCAGTCTACGGTATTATCGTGTATGCCATGATTGGATTTGAATGGACTGCTGCTAAGTTCTTATGGTACCTGTTCTTCATGTACTTCACATTACTTTACTTCACCTACTACGGGATGATGACTGTTGCTATGACACCAAACCACCACATAGCACAAATAGTTTCTTCAGCATTTTATGGATTCTGGAATCTCTTCGCGGGGTTCATTATTCCCAGACCTGTAAGTTGTTTTTTTCTTTTCTTTTCTTCATTAGCCTGGAGGATGAGTATTGAACAGTAGTAATTATAATTCTGGTGTTTGTTTGTAACAGCGCCTACCAATATGGTGGAGATGGTACTACTGGGCAAGTCCAGTGTCATGGACCTTGTATGGTTTGATTGCATCACAATATGGAGATATAAAGGAACCCCTTCAGAGTGGTCAAGCAGTAAAGGAATTTCTGAACGACTCCTTTGGCTACAAACACGATTTTCTGGGTGTTGTTGCAGCTGTGGTGCTCGGGTTCACTGTCCTCTTTGCATTTATTTTCGCATTTGCTATTAGGACCTTCAATTTCCAGAGGAGATAAAAAAGAGGTTTCGTTGTTTCGACTGTATAGGCTTCTTGTTACTTACCGAAAGAGAGGAAATGGGTGTGAATTCTTTTATCTAAATGTTTTGGTGATTCAATTATAGATTGTAATTTTGATTTATCATATTATATTGCAAGCTTTTCAAAGATTGTTTCAATCTCATCTAATTATGTTCTTCTCTATTAAATTAGCAGTGTAATCATTTAGTTATGAGATCTAATAATAATTCCTTTTCAATCTCCTTATTGGTTAAGTAGCGTCGGACTGACCTACTCGCTTAAGTACGTAGGGTGTCTGTAGCAAATCTGGAAAAGCTCTTCTCTCCTCTTGCAATAACATCAACATAAACTAAATCCTAAGTATTTTCTACTTGACATGAATGTTGAGAAATTCTTAAAAAGACGTAATGGTTTCGTAAGCATAATATAAACAAAATAATAATATTTTGTTTATACTTGTTTCATGTTTCTTATAGAAATATTGATGTGAACTAACTTTTGTGTCATCAACTATTGGTACCTTCAATTCATTTCCCTCCATAATACTTACTTTTGCTAATATAATATAATACTATTGCAGGAATTAACGAAGAAGACGAGTGAACACGGGAATGGTTGAAGGAGTTAGGAAAAAACGAGACTTATTACGCAAATAACACCACAATATTGTTATCCCCAAACCCTCCCTTTTCCTAGTTTTCCTTTTATGTGTATTTAATCCGCTGTAACAACGGCAGAATCGATATTTCCCTTCTTTGATAGTCTCTCATGATATTCGTATCTCTCTCTCTCTTCCCCCTCTGTTGTTCATTGCTCAACGGTAAAGTACCCAATTACGAAATAGCACATATCAGAGAAGTTGGTCCTAGAGAAGGAATCAATGGCGTATTGCGCTAATTATAGAATAATTAGGTGTACATATATCATGTATATCTGTAATATTCTTAGGAGATTCTTTGTTATCTTCAGTAACTATTTAGGTACTCTAAATTGGGAAATTATTGGGTTGTATTATGTGTATATTTATGATTCCTTCAATAAAAAACACAGAAAATCATTTCCATAAATTTTTTTTTGGTATAAGAGCAGGGAAAGAAAACCCTAGCGAATTATTGAACCCGGTGCAATACAGACACCATAGGTGATGGAGGCGACAAAGGGAAGAGGCAACGTCGCTTGAACCTACTTTCCTATATTACCTTCATTCTTCTAACCATCTTGGAATGAATATCTGTTAGGTGATTTTGCAGGGTGATAATTATTAGGAATGGGAAAAGAGTGTGCGTAATGCTTTCCAAATCAAGCAAAAACTAGGCTTCTTGGATGGAGTCATTTCCAAGCCTGACTATATAGCTCTAGAGATTGAAGATTGGTGGAATGTCAACTTCATGCTTATAGCATGAATATTTAATTATATTAAGTCCACTCTGCATTCCTCTATTACTTATTATGTCATATGAAAGGATCTCTGGGATAATTTGCGCTAACATTTTTTGATTGGCAATGACCCTTGTATATAACAATTGACTTCTGGTCTAGCTCGTTGTGAACAAAATGGTTAGAGATTTACTGCATATTATGAGAAAATCAAGAAAATATGGGACGAACTCTTTGTGTATGTTCTGATCAAAGTTTGCACTTGTGGTAAGTGTACGTGCTACTGGGCTACCGAATTTGGTAAAGAATGTGAAGAAAGCCAAGTTCATCAATTTTTGATGGGCCTAGATGATGATCTATATGGAAATATTCATTCCAACATTATTGCTTAAGATTTGCTTCTGCCTTTGAATCGTACTTATGTTCTTGTGGTTCAAGAAGAGAGACATAAAAATATGGCTAGAGGGAAGGAAGGGCGAAGCGAAATTGTTAGTTTTGCTGTTCAAGCAGCCTTGTCTTCCTTGCAAGCATCCAATTGTCAAAATGACAAAGGATTTTACTCGAACTGCAACCAACTAGGCCACGAGGTAACTCATGCTTTAAACTCATTGGTTATTTTAATTGGTGGATTGGGCCACACAGGAACAACAATTCATCTAGGTATGGTAAAGGTTGTAGAGGTAATGCATCTGGTGGGCATGGTTAAGAGGCAAGTGTTAGGGTTACCAATTCTGCTCAAAGTGCATCACAGTCCTCATCAGCTCAGAATGGGGCAATCGTTCATCTTTCTTCTAAGGATCGAAGTGCGCTTAGTTCTGCCCTTAATGATGATCAATAGAATATAGTGTTTAATATGTTTAAGTCACTAACTAATAATAATAATAAGGCCCCCTCAACTGAAAAACTTACTGGTAAGCTTTCTTCTTCTTGAATATTAGATACTAGTGCTTCCCATCACGTGATTGGTGACAAAAGTTTGCTCGTTGATCTTCACAATATAGTTCTCTCTCCTATTACTTTACTCGATGCTACAAATACAAATGTTGTTTAGGAAAAGATAGTGGTATTCAGTGATACTCTCTGAGTTCGGAATGTTATATGTTCCACGTTTGAATTGTAACTTGATCTCGTTTGTTTAGTTGATTAAAGCTCATGATTATACCCAAAACTCGAGTTGAAGGTAGGGCGTTACCAAAGTACTTAAACCCACCACGCTTCTGCTACCTAGGAGAATGCAGTTCGGTATGCTGCGATTCGAACCTGGCACGTCGTGGGAGTAAGCGCCTAGCCCCCATAAGCCAGCTCTGATACCACTTTGCTACCCAAAACTCTAGTTTTTGGTAGCAAAATAGTCACATTAACTACCAAAATTTATGTGATATAGGACCAAACTTCGAGGATGGTGATTGGTGTGGGTGAAGAGGAATGGGGCTATTGGCTTCGGTCGGTGGCATCACATGTTGGTCATTATTATGCGATTACTACAGATACTTATCAAACGTGGCATCGCTGTCTCGGACACCCTTCTCATCAGCTAGTTTCTTCTCTTCCTAGGGTTAGTATTTTTTATTGTCGTAGGAATAAAGATGAACCATATGATATTTGTTTTAAAGCAAAATAGACTAATGATTCTTTTCCCATAAGTTATAGTAATGTTATTGCAATTTTTGAGTTGATTCATTGTGATGTTTGGGGTCCTTATAGTATTCCATCTTCATGTGGTGCCTTTTCTTTTTTTTACAATTATGGATGATTATTCACAAGGTGCTTGGGTTTACTTAAAGGTTGATAAAACTGAGGTTGGCAAAATCATTAAAAAATTTTGTGTTATGGCTCAAACGCAATTCAATCAGAAGGTTAAACGAATTCATAGTGACAATGGCATTGAATTTACTTATTTGGAGCATTATTATAGAACAAGGGATTTTATTTGAGACTTCATGTGTTGATACCCCTCAACAAAATGGTAGGGTCGAGCACCAACATCGTCATATACTTAACGTTGCCTGGGCCCTTCGTTTTCAAACAAATTTGCTAGCTGATTTTTTAGGGGAGTGTATTCTTACTATATGTTATCTCATAAATCGTACTCCACGCCCCTTCACAAAGGAAAAACTCCCTACAAAATAATTTTTAGGTGTCCACCCTCATATAACCATTTTCGTATTTTTGGGTGTCTTTGCTTTGCATCTAAAATTTCTCAAGACCGAAATAATTTCAATTCTCATAGTCAGAAATGTATATTTTTTGGGTACCCTCATGGTAAAAAGAAATGGCATTTGTATGATCTTAAAAGTGATGATTTCTTTGTTTCTCAGGACATGGTATTTTATGAAAATAAATTTCTATTTACTGATCCTCAACCCTAACATTGCTTACATGCCTTTGATTTTTTATCGCCACACCTAGTGATTTTTAATACTGAAGTAAGGGGAAATGTATCCCCCATAGCCCCAGCTATTTCGTCCAATACTGACGAGAGGGGAGTGATGTTACCCCCTTTATATCCTTTACTACTAAAACTCAGCAGCCTTCATATGAAACTCCTTGTCGTAGTTCTCGAGATAGACAACCTTCTATTTTTTACAAGATTATATTTGTCACACGATCTCATGCTTAGACCCTATCTCCTCTTCGGTACCACCTGGGTCTTCATCGTCTTCAATACACCATATCCTATTGTTAATTATATGACTTACAATAACTTTTCTGATCCTTATGCTCATTTTTTGGCAGCCATCACTACAAGATATGAGCCTACAACATTTTTAGAGGTTGTTGGTGATGCTAATCTGCATGAAGCCATGCAGAAATATCTAGAAGCTCTTGAGAATAATGTGACTTGAGTAATTGAGGATTTACTGCCTAGTAAGAAGGCCATTAGGAGTAAGTGGGTGTATAAGCTCAAGTACAACTCCGATGGCACCATTAAGCATCATAAGGTCCGTCTTGTTGTTCTCGGGAACAATCAAGTGGCAAGTATTGACTATAATGAAACGTTTGCTCCTGTTGCAAAACTAGTTTCTGTTTGTGTTTTCTTAGTTGTGGTAGTTATTCATGACTGGGAACTACATCAAATGGATGTTCATAATGCTTTTCTTTATGGCAATCTAGATGAGGAAGTATACATGAAGCTTCCTCCCAATTTCTCGAGTTCTTCTCTTGGGAAAGTATGTCATCTTTGAAAGTCTCTCTATGGCGTTTTCAAGTACTGCGAAATTGGTTTACTAAACTTACCAATGCTCTTACATCTTTTGGCTTCACCCAGTCATATGCAGATTATTCCCTCTTTTCTTTTCAGTGCAATGGTATTGAGCTTCATGTTTTGGTTTACATTGATGGCCTTATTATTGTAGGCAATAATTTTGATCCAATTGTTAATTTTAAAGCATATTTGAGTGCCTATTTTATATGAAAGACTAAGGAGTCTTGAAGTATTTTCTTCATCTTGAGATTGCACGTGGTCCCAAAGTTCTCTTTATTTCTCAGGGAAAATATATGTTGGATATTATTTCCGAAGCTAGTTTCTTGGTTCCAAATCATGTGACTTCCCTATTGAGTAGACCATCAGCTTGCACTTGTTACTGGGCTTGACTTTGCTAGAACTTGATCGTTATCGATGATTAGTTGCGCCTCATCTATTTAACAATCACTCACCAAAACTTTGCTATACGGTACATACTCTTACTCAATTTATACAATGTCCTAAGGATTCTCATTATAATGCTACTTTTCGTGTCTTACGATACATTAATGGGAATCCTGGTCAAGTGCTTCTGCTACGTCATGATAGTGATCTACATCTCAATGTCTATTGTGATTCCAATTAGGCAACTTGTCTGTCGACACGAGGTTCTATTACTAGTTACTTCATTATGTTAGGTGTCTCTGGTCTCATAGAAGACAAAAAAGCAACCTATTGTATCTTGTTCTTCCGTTGAAGCAAAGTACTGCTCTATACCCATCACTAGTCGTTGGCTCACATAGCTTAAGTCGCTTCTTACTTCTCTTAGTGTACCTCATCCATGCCCTATGCATTTATTTTGTGATAGTAAGGTGGCTCTTCACATAGCTATGAATCCTATGTTCTGTGATTGTAATAAACATATCGAGGTTGATTGTCATTATGTGCGTGATCAGATAGAGGTCGGCAATATTGTCACTTTCCATGTGTGGATCACGGAGCAACTCGCTGATATTCTTACCAAGGCTCTTAGAAAATAACAATTTTAATATCTTCTTTGCAAGTTAGACATTTGTGACCTACATGCTTCAACTTGAGGGGAGTATTGTGATAATTATAGAATAATTACGTGTACATATATCATGTATATCTGTAATATCATTAGGAGATTCTTTGTTATCTTCTATTGCTAATTTAGGTACTCTAAATTAGGAAGTTGTTGGGTTGTGTCGTGCATTTATTTTTGATTTCTTCAATGAAAAAAACAAAAAATCATTCCCACAAATTTCTTTATGGCAGAAGGTACAAAGGGTGCTGAGTTGCGAAGAATTGAAGAAAGCGTGAAGAGCCTAATGGAAGCACAAATCAAAAATGAGAAATTGTCTTTTAAATCACAAAGTAGGGTAGAAAGGTATGACAAGGACATATTGGAGATTAAGACTATTTTCACACAATTCATGTAGCGACAAGGAGTGGAGCTGGGAGTAACCACCCTAGTTACTTTGGAACCCACGATTTGAAGTGAGCAAATCACACAAGGGAAGAACGAAAATGCAGTCCCTATAAGGATCAACATAATAGAGTTTCCAAACTTTGACGATGAGCGAATCAAGCTTTGGTTATATAAGTGCAAGCAGTTTTTTCAACTGGATCAGATGGCAGAGAAGGTTAAGGTAGGCATGGCGATTCTTCACATTAATGAACAAGCATAGGAGTGCTATAGACTTTACTTACGGAATCGAAAAAACCATGGGTGGTGGATTGGAAGGAGTTCACAAACGTCCTTAACCAGCGTTTTGATGCAGAAATATTCGACGATCTGGTAGGAGACTTTAAAAAGCTAAAACAGGAAGATTCGATGTTAAAATACTAGGCCAGATTTGATCACTATTCTAAAAGCTATCATTGTCTGAGGAATACTAGATTGGGTTTTTCGTAAAAGGTTTCAAATATGAAATACTTTGCTAAGCAAAACTCGAGTTAAGGTTAATGGTCCCAAATTTTTAAGAATCACAAACCATCATGCTTCGCTTGTGCGCACCCATACACCACAAGGTTGTTCCATTCCCAGTTGGTGCTGGGATTTGAAACTATGAGGTGATGGGAGATCTTAAGCTCTTATGCCACTTTGCTAACCAAAACTCGAGTTGAGGTTAACGGTCCCAAATTCTTAAGAATCACAATTTCATCAAAGTCTTCAATAGTTATCCAATCTTCAAAGAAATAGACAACTTCAAGGAAGCAGAAATTAAAGTATCAAAAGTTGCTTTTGTACAAATTGGAGTAAGTAATGGGATGTATGACGATCCCCCGAAGCATGATTTTACATGGTAATTAATTAATCAGTTCAACCTACAATGTTTGGAAGGAGTATATCAACAATGCCTCCGAATCAATCCTGAATCATTACTTAAGGTGAATTATAAAGGTATAATCATTATCATGATATCAGCATACAAGTCTCCAATTACACCAGAAGCCTTGCAATTAGTTCGTCAGTTTGAACAACCATTCTCCACCATCGAAGGCATCTTTTCAAAATTATCAGCACAATAGAAATATGCTATTTGTCAGCAATTAAAAACACATGATAAGCATAAATGTCATTATTGCCCTCTACTTCAGCAGATATTGAAGAATCATTTTCAGAAGAAGCCATTATTGAAGAATAAAGGAAGCATTATTTGATTTCAATCATATAGACCTTTGTCGGCCATAATAAGGACATAGACCACTTTCAGTCAAAAGCAGGTTCCTCTGCTTTAGTCTTTTCTTTTTTAGCTTTTTAGGTTTATACTATTTACTTTAGCCTTTACTTTTAGCTTTATGTCTTTTATATCTTTTCTTTCTACTTTAACCAATTCTTTTGGTTGCCAATAGCCTCTTCTCTTCTGCCTATATAAGGCAAACGATGTAAAATGTTCTAGATATGAAATAAAAGTCCTCTTTCTATAACTTACCTTCTGCTCTCTCTCGCATCTTAGGACTGAAAATTGACGTTCAAGTGAACCAGAGCAAAATAGGTATTTTATTTAAAGTGATTTTTCTTTCACAAACAAGTATTATGATTACTATTCTAGTCTTATTTATTAATATAATCATTCTCAGCATATATTATGTTTAACCATGTTTATTTTTAATCATTATTAGTTTCATCAGTTTTTCCTATAAACGTGAATTTAATAATTTCTTTTATTCATTACATACACATAACTTTACTCATCTATTATTTCAATCTTTATTCAATAAAATTTTCTATCCTGATATAGATTATGATAATTTAAATTAGTATTTTTCTTTTTCAGAAAACAATGAGCATTAGAACAAATTGTTGGATTTTTAGAACACTTTATACATGTCTAACACTCACCACAGAGAAAGCACGAGTTAGTCAACAAATCATTCAATATTTTCAAAGCCGAGTTGAATATCTCAAAACACAATACCCTAATCATCCTCAACTACAAAATGAAATATAGATCTGTCTAGAATGCATTCATGCAAATATTGTTATTCATGATCAAGAACAAAAAGAACTTTTACTACTACATAAATGGTTCAACTACCATTATCAACATTCTCATATTGATCCAGCCTTAGATATAGCTTCAGCCTTAACCAACTCCTAGAAAACCCTGTTAGTAATGAATAATCAACGTATTATTTATCAATGTACTATTTGTAATCAACTACATAATGATATTATGTATTTTGAAAGTTTAGTCATTCAATATAAAAGTGAAAAAGAATATTATGAAAATCATTATAATTATCTACAATTTTTTATCATTAATAATAACGGTTTAAAACCTATATAGGAAAGATTAGGCCTAGCCACTGATTTATATAACACTTATGTTCATGATTTTGATAATAGTCAACGTCAATTACGAAGACATATCTTACAAAATCATCAATAAATGGCTGATATAATTGAAACAGAAAATAATAATGATAATAATTTAGAAATTGATAATTTAGAATTATCAAAAACAAAAGGAATTTTTTATATCTCTACACTATTATCTCAAGAAAAACAGAAACAAATAACTAAAACTCAATTAGATCTTAAGATTGGACAAGAAATTAAACATCACCTATTTCAAAATCTGATAAATAGACAAAACATTATTTATTGTGGAAAATTAGTTCATGAAACTCCAATTCGTATAGATCAATGTAATGGACATATTAGAATTAATCTTATCGACCAAGAACAAATTTATAAACAATTACAGAAAATTTCCGAAACTAAAAGAAATAAAATTAGTTATATTCATCTTTCTACTATTCAGATTTTACTAAAATCTACCTTTCAAGAAGGAATTGAATTAGATTAGCAATTATAGATGAAAGATTAACTGATTTAAAAGAACAAGTAATTGGAATTATAAACGGTAATCTTGCTTATGGAAAAATTAAATTCAATATTAGATTAAAATTAGGTATCCCTTTACAATCACACAATTTGGATGAAACAATTACAGTAGCTTACAAATTTTATGGAGAACAATTAATGACGACTGGACAATATCCTTTCTCTATAACTTATCAGATTAGTTATGCCTTAACAAATTCACATCATAGCATAGAATTTAAAAATACTTATAGAATTTATATGGGCCAATTATTTAATGATGTAGCTAAAATTGGAATTAATCTAAAAACTTCTTTAAGAGAATAACCTGAGGTTAATTATCCTATTCAAAATCCTAGATTATCCCTATCACGCAATAGATTTAATTCACAATCAAGTCCTTTTCTTTTATCAAAATCACAATCTTATCGATTAACTAAATCAATTAGATTTACTAAACTAGGAATTTCTATAACTGATCCAAAAATAATTAAAGAAAAACAATTTAATGAAGAAAAAAATATAGGAAAAGATATTAGTAATATTAAAGCACAACTTCAAGACTTAGCCGAACATATTAAAACTACTTTATGAGTATTACTAAACAAGTTACATAATTATTGGACAAATAATTAAAAATAGAAGAACAATTAAAAGAACTCGCACAAAACCAATCAGTAATAGTTTAGATAATACAAAAAACTATAAATGAAAACAATTCTATTAGAGAAATAACAACGCAAATTGATCAAAAATTGAATAATATATTACAAGAAATCAATTTCTTTTTTATGACATGTCTCTGATACCAATTTTGACTCTTGGATTTCTTGTAATATATTTTATAATTATCTCCTGAAGGATAAACTTCTGGTTCAGATTGATGCCAGTATGGATACATGGGCTGACTGCCTATTGGCACAACCACCCAATCAAAAGAAGTATTTATTGTGCAAGTATATATTTGAATAAGGTAATTTTTGAATAAATATTTGAATATACATTTCTTGTTTAGTACGTGTTAATTTGTAATAATATTTTTTAAATTCACAAATATATTCTTCTAAATAACAGATATTTCAGATACTAATATTATTTAAGTGCCAGAGTGCTTGTTTCCTTTCTTCATTTTCAATTTCTTGTTTATATGAGGCTATATCTTTCCTAATAAATTCTTTATAAATTTCATTTATAATTACACGAAATGCATTAATTGGTTCTACCGCATGAAGGAATTTAGTAGTATTTTTAATTCTTACTTCATTATCTAATAAGAAGTTAAGAACCGTTCCTGTAGTTTTATAAGTAATAAAATTCCATAATAGACTAATATTTGTTAATCCTTCAAAAGGGTTTTCTAATTGAAGTATTAAAGCTAATCGGTTAGACCATTCTAATAATAATTTTTTTTGATGCTAAAACACAATCTAAATTTAAAATTCCATCTAGTCCTAATGTTATATGTTTAGGTGTGTATTCTGTTGGAAATCTGCGTATTTTATTATTCTTTCTATAATATCCCATTCTATTTAAATCATCTATTATAACTGGTTTACTATCCCATTGATAACTTGTTTGTTGTTCTTTTTTACGTTTTCGTTCTCCTTGATGACTAGATTCAGGTTGTTCAGTTTGATCTACAAAAATTTCTTGATCAAATTCATAACTATATATTACTTCATCTTGAGTAGTAATTAGTTTAATCAATTCAGTTTTAGAATAAGAATTTAATGTTAATTTATTAACTAGTTAAGTTATTTCTTCGAGCTGTGTTTGAACATCTTTTTCAATCTTTTGCAGATTATCTATAGTTTCTATATTTTCTATATTTGCATTATCATTAAGGGTTATATTTTCCATGGTTTAATTAAAACAATTTCTAAGGTTGCATAAACTATCATCCCTACATAACGTGTATATGTTGGCAAGGAAACAGAAAGCAGTAATGATAGTGAAGGTTAGAATCTCCTTCTTCTAAGGAAACACGTTAAGGAATATGAGCTCTGAGGGTGGTCATGGCTCGATTCCGAGAACACAACAAACATCAAATGTAAGAAGGAGTGTCACCCTAAATCGAATACCACCCACTTTGATGGCTCCAAGACGTTTGACATTAGCAAAAACATTTAAAACCCCAAAACACATTAGTAGTAAGGAATTTGAAGACAAAAGGGCATGAGGACTCTACTTTTGGTGTGATAAAAAAAATATAGGTTGGGACATAAATGTAAGAAAAAGCAATTACAACTATATGTGGTTGCTGAAGACGACAACTAGTTAAAAGTGGTAACGAAGGGTGATAAGGATGAACATGATTGTGAGTAGTTAGAAGTCAACTGTCTAAATGTATCCATGAAAGTGATAATGGGCCTAACAAGTGAATGAGATTTTACTTAGAAATACAATTATGCCAAAAAGGTCTACGATTTGAGTCTGCATTGCCTTAAAAAATGAAACTAAAATTTAAATATCAAAATTGTATCATTTTTAGTTCTTCATTATTCTATTTTTTGTTGTTTGTAATAGGCCCTTTATCAAGTAAGGACTTCCACTGGACACTTCAACACTCAAGAGGGGAGCAACTTCATAATGCAGTTCGCTTTTCCAATTAAATGCCAATTACAACAATTGGAGGTAAAGGAAGACCAATGGAGTGCTTTTGATGAAATTACTATTATGTTGTCAAATTTTGATGTAGTTTTAAGGGAACCATCCAGCTACTGCTGAACAAGAAGCATAACCTTCAAATCCATTTGAAGGAGTGGAAGCCGTTAACACCTGACTTTACTGATACACAGGAGCTCAAAAGGATGTCATCTAGCAATCTGTGCAAAAAATGATGAACCAAGGATTTATTTAACATAGTTACGAACCGTACATGTCATCAGTATTTCTTATCAAGAAGAAAGACAACTCATGACGGATGTGCATAGGTTATTGCGAGCTCAACAAACATATAATCAAACACAAATTTCCCATCCCATTGATAGAAGAATTACTCAATAAACTACATGGGTCCAGTTGGTTTACGAAATTGGATTTATGTTTAGGTTACCATTAGATTTGAATGCAACCCGAAAACATCCTGAGAAAAGAGTTCAAGACGCATGAAGGATATTCCAAATTTTTGGTGATGCCTTTCAGCTTAACCAATGCACCATGAACATTCCAGAGACTAATGAATAGGTTATTTAAATAATATCTTTAGCACTTCATACTGGTATTTTTCGACAACATCTTAATTTATAATCAATCCTTGCATTTATATGTGGAACACTTATGACAACGGAAACACTGAAAGCTAATCAATTATATTTACAAGGAGAAAAGTGTGTGTTTGGAGCGAGGCAAATTGAATACCTGGATTATACCATATTGGAGAAGGGAGTAGCTACGGATGGAAGTAAGCTGAAAATGATAAGAGATTGGGGAAGCTGAAGAACTTAAAGGAACTCAGAGTTTTTTGGGAATTATAGGATACTACAGGAGAATTATCAAAGTATATGGGTTGATTATGAGGCCACTAACATAATTACTAAAGAAAAAAAAATCATCATAATGGAACTGGCAACAAAAAGAAAAAGAAGTTTTCAAGAAGTTAGAGGAAGCGATCACCACAACGTCGAAGCTAGCACTTCCTGACTTCTCGAAACCTTTTATTGTGGAGGCTGACGCTAGTGGTTTGAGCATCATAGCAATGTTACAACAAAAAGATCATCTTATCGCCTATCTTAGCAAAACACTAGCTCCAAAGCATCAAGGACTATCGACATACGAAAAACAAATTTTGGCTGTGATCAAAGCAATCAAACCGTGGCACCGCTATCTCAGCCTCAAAACCCTTTCAACAATCGTGGCTTCCAAAGCTATTGGGGTATGATTTTAAAGTCCAATATCACAATGGAAAGGAAAATATAATTGTTGGCGTCTTATCCAGATTCACTAGTTTTGAATTGCTGATGATATCATTATCGTATGTATGAGGGGGGTTAATGGAAGAGATAAAAAAAGCTAGGAAACAGATCATACTGTACAAGATTTGATTAAGAAACTATTGAACGGATAAATCAGTTCAAGTGTGTAAGAGTGGAAGAATGGGTTATTATGATGGAAGGAGAGACTGGTGATAGGGATAGATAGCACACTTAGAGAACAATTGATCAACGTGAGTCACAACGGGATGATTGGAGGGTATTCTGGGAAACTGATGACCATAAAGATATTACAAAATTTAGGAAGGACCTAGCTATGGATATTTAGAATTACGTTAAAAAAAAGTGCATGATATGTTAAAAAAATACGTATGATATGACAACTTATCTGGGGTTATAACAATCCTTTAAAATCCCTAAAGGAAGTTGGAGAGAACTCAACATAGATTTCATCAAAGGGTTTTTAGAATCCAAAGGGAATTTTGTGATTCTAGTAGTGGTTGATAGGTTTACAAAGTATGCTCATTTCATTTTGGTTAAACACCCTTATTCAGCAAAGGATATCACAACATTATTCCTCAATCATATATTTAGAATTATATTAAAAAAAAGTGCATGATATGTTAAAAAAATAAGTATGATACGACAGCTTATCCAGGGTTATAACAACCCCTTAAAATCCCTGAAGGAAGTTGGAGAGAACTCAACATAGATTTCATCGAAGGGTTTCCAAAATCTGAAGGGAATTTTGTGATACTAGTAGTGGTTGATAGGTTTACAAAGTATGCCCATTTCATTTCGGTTAAACACCTTTATTCAACAAAAGATATCACAACATTATTCCTCAATCATATTTTCAAACTACATGGAATGCTGGAGGCAATTATCGATGTCAGGAAGTTGGCCTCAAATATTCGATAACTTAACACCCACAAATAGACTACCAGATAGGCAGACGGAGGCAGTTAACAAAATACTGGAGACCTACTTAAGATGTTTTTGTGGAGATACATCCCGAAGGTGAAGTGAATGGATTCTTTTGGTTGAATGGTAGTATAATACAACATACCACTTAACCATAAATACAACACCCTTCGAAATCCTATATAGATACTCTCCACCTTCCGTACTTCACTGTTGACTCAAAAATATTGGCGGTAGATCAAGCTCTCAAGGAACATGAAGCGATGGCAGAAATAATAAAGTTCCACCTTCAGAGAGCACAAAACAAAATGAAACAACAAGCAGACTCAAAAAGTTCATAACAAGTATTTTTTGACACATCTTGATTTATAGTCAATCCTTGCAATTGCATGTGAACACCTTCCTATGACAATGGAAATGTTGAAAGCCAATCAGTTATATTTCAGAGAAGTAAATGTGTGTTTGGAGCGAGGCAAATTGAATACCTAGATTATACCATATCGGAGAAAGGAGTAGCTACGGATGGAAAGAAGGTGAAAACGATAAGAGATTGGGGGGAATAGAGGAACTTGAAGGAACTCAAAGTTTTTCTGGGAATTACAAGATACTACAGGGGATTTATCAAAGAATATAGGTTGATTGCGAGGCCACTAATAGAATTACTAAAGAAAGAAAACTCATCACAATGGAACTAGTACAAAAAAGAAAATGAAGCTTTTGAGAAGTTGAAGGAAGTGATCACCACAATGATGGTGCTAGCACTTGTTGACTTCTCAAAACCTTTTATTGTGGAGACCAACACTAGTGGGTTGGGCATCGGAGCAATGTTACAACAAGAAGATCATCCCATTGCCTACTTTAGCAAAACACTAGCTCTAAAACATCACAGACAATCAATGTATGAAAACGAATTTATGGTTGTGATCAAAGCTACCAAACAGTGGCATCACTATCTCAGCCTCAAACCCTTTATCGTTTGAACAGATCATTGAATTTGAAGTAATTATTAGAGCAATGACTATCTACACCCTTTGATCAATCATGGCTTCTAAAGCTAATATGGAATAATTTTAAAGTTCAGTATCATAGTGAAAAGGAAAATACAGTAGTTGACGTCTTGTCCAGATCAATTAGTGTTGAATTGCTGATAATATCAATATCATAGGTACGAGGGAGGATTAATGGAAGAGATTAAAAAAAGCTGGGAAACATATTATACTGTACAAGATCTTATTAAGAAACTATCGAAGGGATAAATCAGTTTAAGTGCGTATGAGTGGAAGAATGGGTTGTTACGTTGGAAGGGGAAACTAGTGATAGCGGCAAATAACGCACTTAGAGAACAATTGATCAAGGTGAGTCATGTCGGGACGATGGGAGGGCACTCTGATATATTGGCGATTACAAAGAAACTACAGAATTTAGGAAAGGACTAGCCATAAATACTCAAAATTGCATTAAAAAAGTGTACGATATGTCAAAAAAATAAGTATGATGTAGCAGCTTATTAGATGTTACTACAACCCCTTAAAATCCCTGAAGGAAATTGGAGAGAACTAGGCATAGATTTCATTAAAGGGATGCCAGAATCCAATGAAAATTTTACGATACTAGTTGTCGGATCCTGTTTCTGGAGCCCGACTATCGCATTCGGATACTAATATTTTTACCCAGACACTTGCATTCAAACTAACCCCCTTTTTGGCCCATCTCCATTCCAGCCCAAATATGTCGAAGGATAGTGTTGGTGAGTCCCTAATTTGCGTGTGAACATGCTTCGGGTCAATTATCATAACTTCTTAACTTCTTCTTCTGTGTTAGGCCTATCATCTGTATTTTATCGTCTGCCTTTGACTTTTATCATCTGGGTTTGATCTGCCACCGTCTGTGTTTTATCGTCTGCCCTTCATTTGCGTCTACTTTTCATTTGCATCTGCCTTATAACGTGTCATCACAGACGATTCCTTGCATCTGTATTATGACATATCGTCTGTGTTCTTTGCGTCTATGTTTCTTGCGTCTGCCTCTCATTTGCGTCTGTGTGTGATGTCATCACAGACGATACTCTTCCTCTATATTTCCTTTTGTGTCTGTGTGTGACGTCAGCACAGATGATTCCTTTCGTTTGTGTTTTTCCTTTGTGTCTGTGTGTGACGTCATCACAGACGATACTCTTCCTCTATATTTCCTTTTGCGTTCAGAACACAATCTCTCCGATTCTACATGCTATTCTACTACAAACGACATTGGCAATTCCACCGGAGAAGAAAATGCACATATACAATTCATTCTCCCAATCTTCAAATATAACAAAATCAGACATGGAAAGAAAGTCAATCTCACTTTCTCATTTTTAGACACAGTCAGAGTTTGTTACATGTCAATATATACATCAAAACTTAAACACAAAATACAAAAGATGCTCAATGTTGATATGCTGAATAAACTATCCAAAATCACTGACTTAGTACAAAAGACTCTAGCTATCGTGGAGTTTTCGATGCCTTACAAGGATCACTGTCAACTTGGTTTGTACCTGAGGAGGGAAGAAAAGGGGTTGAGCTACACAGCTCAGTGGCTAATATATTTATAGCCATCAGTAATTAGCACAAATTCAAGCATATATA
>JANZXP010000001.1:15320488-15338882 GCA_027576715.1 Erythroxylum flavicans
AATTAATACCTAACCACAACAATTTAATCAAATTAAACCTCAACATAAACTAAACACATGCTTACTAGTAAGAAGAGGATCGGGGTCCAACAATACTATGGTCGTGTTCGCATCAATAGTGGAATGACATTACCATATACCACTCATCGAATCTCCGCTAGACACATATACCTTAATTGGCATATGAATTGGAAGGGAAAAGATTTACAAAAGCAATTTTGGAATTGTGCTTAGTCAACGTATGCTAAAGATTTTAACGAGCAGTTGAAAAGATTGGATAAAATCAAACCTGTATCATCATTGCTTGAATATCCTAAGGAGAGATGGGAAAGATGTTACTAATCCTTTGAATCGAAATGTCCGATTGTCAACAACAATATAAGTGAAACATTTAATGGATGGATCTTACCGGTAAGAGATAGCCAAGTTATTAGAATGCTTGAATCCATTAGAATCATGATGATAAAGAGGCATGCAAATAGAAGAGAATGTGTGCATGGTTGGAAGTCTAATGTTGCACCCAGAATCATGGAGAAATTGGAGAAGAATATGAAAAATGCAATGTAGTTCGAATAATTTCGAATGGTAATGGAGCATATGAAGTTTCCAAAGGTGATGGCAAGGATATTTTAAGGATTGGTAGACACCACTTATATAGTCGAGCATGAGAACTTTATGGATATCTTTGCAAGCATGTTATAAGCATTGTTCACCATTTCAAGCAACAATCAGAGGCATTTGTGGATGATTGCTAGAAGAAATCCAAATTCCAAGCATTGTATAAGCATATGTTGCAACCTATAAAAGGTCTAATTTTCTAACCACCTGTTGATGCAAAACTAATAAATCCCCCAACCAAAATAGGTATACCAGGAAGACCTAAAATAACTAGAAGGAGAGGAATAAATGAGCCTATTAAGTTGAAAAATTCAAACAAATTGACTCAAAATGATCAAGTATAAATATGTAGAAAATGTTGCAATTCTAGCCACAATGCCAAAAATTGTAAGATTCAAGGCTTATCTCAACCTGCTCAGCAATCTCCAAAGGTGTAAAACATTCTTTGATTACTATGCATTCTTTAAATATCTAATGATCATTTATGAAATTCTTTTACTCATATTTGTTAATTCATCTTCGAGATCTCTTCACAAGCTAGTAAGTATATGACCATTAATGACATTAAAGATTACTTTTATAAATGAATAATGTTAACGACATGTCTGTTTGTAAGTTGGTAGCTCTTCGCATAATAGTAAACAGAAGTTTAGAGAAGTTGATCCATATTTATTCAAGTTATCTTTCGAACCAAGAAGTCTAAGGTTCAAAGGACAACCTATTATAAGTTCTCAACAATTACAAACTGAAGCAATGAGGAGGTGATCATCAATGAATCATCCAATACATGATCAACCTTCTCAATCAAGTGCAAACGAGGGAAGCAATGTGGTTGATTTGTAGACTTTACATTAATATTGTCTATGTGTTGTTGAAACTTTAGTTAATATATCTAATCACTTCTATATATAGACAGATAGATCCAATCACTTTTGTGTATAGACAGATTGTGATATATTCACTTGTATATATGCTGCTCTAATTATTTATTATTCTACAATCACTTTGATATATACTGCTCCAATTAATTATTCTTATATAATCACTTTTATATATACTGCTCCAATTGTTTATTGCTATATAATCACTTTTGTATATACCACTCCAACTGTTTATTGTGATATAATCACTTTTGTATATACTTGATAATTTTTTCAACTATTAATTAGGCATCATTAAGGCAATTGCATGAATAACAATACAATAAAGACAAAATACAATGCATAATATATTTCAACTTAATTGAAATGAGGATTTTTCATTCTTTAAAATTTAAGTTTTAAACAAAATTCTACAATTTAGTTCAAGTTGCCCACAACAAATCATATTATAACACTCACCATAAGTACAAAAGCCCTTATTATGATAATCACTAAAACAAATTTAAGCTTATTTTTCTCTTTTGTTAACAAAACAATGTCTTCTTTAATTAGCTTTATTTGTTCCTTAATTTTCAACGTTAACATGATTCAGTTGTGGTTCGTTGAGCCTTCTTCTTCATCATACCTACTTTTTTCTTCAGTTTATGAATTACTTCAATAACTCTCTTGCTAAATTACCACTTTAAAAAATCATATCTTCCAACCTTAAAGATAATTAATAATTAAAAAGAAAAACATTAAACATATATACAAACAATTTTACCTTATCGAAACATAAAATTACAGGATGTTTTAGGCATCCATAAAATCTTCTTCTTGGGTTATTAGCTCTCCATGAAGTTCTTAACGGAGCTCTTAAATCACAATGACACACTAGATAATCGTTATTTGAATTTAATATAGTATTAGTTGAAGACATCGCGTCCATATCTTTAAGTAGTCACCGTAAAATTTTATTAACACTTTTAGCTCTCCTAATCAATCAACCAGTCTTAAAACATGAACTCACATATTCACCTATTCACCCATGCACAAGAATCCTTATTTAACATTCGCAATTCAACAACATATTTTGGAGAGATATAACTCAAAGAATAAATAGTAGGCATCATTGGAAGGTAAAATCCAAAGTTATAAAGATTTTTAACTTTTCAAGTTGATTGCATTAAGAGTCAGTACAGCAAAATGAGGACAATAGAATTTGGTTGGACCTACAATGGAGTTTTTTGTATATTTGAAAAGCAACCTAATTTATATAATATTAACAATCTAAATTTAACTATGGACTCACTATAAACATATAGTGTTGCAAGTTGCAAGTACAAAGAAGTGGATTTGATTAGTCTCACATTCCATGCAAATGGTAAAAAACTAAAGAGAAAAACACACCACTTAAGACTAAGTATTGTCATAAATCTCCCAATCTATTCAACATATTTCTTTATCGTCCAACTTAAATGAAATTTACAAATAAGAAATATCATTGGACCATGTCCTCAAGTGTGAAGTTGTTGTCCATTATACTAAAACAGTAGAGAAAGCAAAGGTGGAAACAATATACGACAAAATCGACAACATGCTTTATGAAGTGCATAAATCTATCATTCAATATTAATAAATGATTTCATAAAAAACGGGGCATGCTATCTTAGATTATTTGTTGTCAACCAACTTCCTTCACAATCATTAAAATTAAATAAAGACAATACACAATTAGATTATTTTATAACATTGTTATTTTGTAACAATGTTATTGTTGTGTAATCACCCAATGTTCTCATTGCCAGTAACAATTATCCTTTCGATCTACAGAAGCAAAGGCATCACAATGCTTTACAACCATGTAGCATCACAAGTATTCACAAATTTAGCTTTCATGCTCAGACCAATTATCGAATATTGATTAATACGTAATAAATTGAACACTACTTGATCTAGAGATGCAACACCAAAATATATTAACATTTAAAGTTAAATTGAAGATACAAAATATAAGGGTAAGAAGAACTATAAATCAAAAGATTAGACTCCATAGCATTGTCTCAAAGTTGCATTCAAACAGAGAAGATGGAACAAATGATGACGAAACTTGATCATTATATTATAATTAAGCATATTAAATTTTTCCTACACCACAACACATATAAAATAGCTCCATCAGAAAACAACGCTTGACCCAACACTTTATTCTCAATAAGATCTTAACACAAGTCTTCAATGAACTTAATCATTTATTGAATTGGAAAGCTTAAATCCTTATTTTATCACACGACTCTCATCTGACTTGTAGACTATTCCTCAACTTGAATTGTCTAATTTTCAAATACCAATAACCTAACAACCCTAACCTGCAATACTGATGCAATGCCCCAATTGTGGAGGCATTTAGAGATTAGAAGATAGAATTCTCACATCTCACACAAATCATGAGTTAGTTTGGTTTGTTTAAGTGAACAATTCAATTAAAGGTTTTTATTGTTCTGCCAAAAGCTACATGTCAATCATATATATATACAATCCCACCATTATTTTTCACCTGCTTGACAGAATTCCGACACATTTGACATGACAAAATGCATATAATATCTTCTTTTTCACAAAGTCGTCTTATCTTTCTAGCATGACATAATGTGGCACTATTAGAAACAGTTCTTTTTTCACTTCAGTGGTGGCATTGATCCTCAGGTCTTAGAGTGTGGTGGACGATGTGATTTTAATGGCAAACGTGAAGGTGGTGGTGGTGGTGATACAAGAACAACAATCGTTCTACACGAATTGGTGATACATGAACAATAATCTTCCAGGTGGCGAAGATGATACAAATTAGGGATTGTTATTCGTTGAAGAAAAAGAAGAGGAAATACATTATAAATTAGGGATTGACGGAGAAGGAAGAACGATGTACTTGTTGTTTCAAAACGGTGCATGTTAGGTTAAAACGGTGAGCATTAGGGAAGGAAAGAGCTCCACATGCAACGTTTAAATAAAAGCAGGTCCCATTTCTATTTAAACTCAACCTCCCAAATGCACTGCTTAAATAGAAAAGAGATTTACTTTCATTTAAACTCAAAATCCCAAATGCACCGTTTAAATAGAAGTGAGTCAAATAAAAGTAGGATAATTCACGTGATTATTGTAAATTCCACTTTAATAAAAATAAAAAAGTTCACATCAATAAAGGAAATGTCATATCAATTGTTTCATCTAGTGAACCACTATTTTTCAAATATTATTATTCATTTTGAACACTCCAAAATGTTAATATTGAGGACTAAATTACTCTTTTGGCCTTTATATTCCAAACTTTCATATTCGAACCAGTAGAAAACAACAACAAATGCTTTTAAACAAAGATGAACGAAATCCTCACGATTTATTTGCAGGCTAAATAGAGTAGCGTTAACTTTATACTGAAAAAGAATCTTAATCCAAGTAATATGTAGAAGAAGCAAATGTGATGAGTGGTTTATAACTTTAAATAAGGATCAATTCAGTAATGTATCAAGGAACCGCACCAAATGCATACATCTCAGGACCTAGTACATCCAGGACAAGTCTTGCCGGAATGAGACAGATTTTGCAGCCCCAATAACTCCCCTTTCCGAAACTTGAGGACAGTCTTCAACGGATAGGAATTCCAGTTTGCATGACCCAACAAGAGGCTTCAGTCCATCGTCTGTTATACCCAAACACTTTCTTAAGCGTAATGAGCACAAGCGAGGATAGTGGCTCACAAGTTGCAGCCCTTCATCACTAATCTCTTGACATTTAACAAGCTCCAAGGTTTCAAGATGCTGCGCAGAACAAAGAGCCTCCATCCCAATGTCGTTGAAGGAATACACATGGTCAAGTGCAAGCTGCCGAATTGGGCACACCTTAATCAACATAAGGATCCCATTCAACGTAAATGATGAAAAAGAGGGAAATTCCCCATCAGAAAATGATAAGCTGACGGATTCAAGCATTGAACAGTTATGAGCGATTGCTCGGAGACTCTCATCGGTTAGCCTCAATGGGTTGTTCATCAAAAGAGGCAAGGAGAAATCAGAAGGAACTCGAAGTGAAATTGACCGAAGACTGCTTGCATTTTGAGCTAAGCATATTATATCACAGTCCCTCACACCAACACACATATCCAAATGAATCTTCTCCAAGTTCTTGCATTTCCCCAAAATGCATGCTAGACCTCTTCCTGGGCTTATGATGCAATTCATCAAGCTTAACTCCAGCATGGATTCACATGGGACCCACTGCTTCTGCCATCGATCAACAGCTAGCCGGTCATATACTTTCATATATCTGTAGTTAGGATCTACCTCAAATTGCAATCTTTTTAATTTTCTCCAGCCAAATCCTAGCTTAATCAAATCTCCTTCCCCAATGGCTCTACAATTTTTGACCAAAAGGTCCTCAAGTGTTTGGAGCTTCCCAAGATATTCAAGCCATTCAACACTAGTAACATTAAGACATCGAATAAGGTGAAGAATAGTGAGCCTTTTGCAGCCCACAACAAGAGATAATATGCCACAACCAGTAATTCTTGGAGTAAAATTCAACTTCAGGGCAGAAAGCTTTGAACAAGAGGATAATTGACGAAGGCCAACATCCGTAATGAAAGTGCAATAGCTTAACGTGAGATCAGTCAGATAAGGGCAGCTGTCAGCAAGAATAGCAAGTCCTTGGTCATCTAACTGTTTTCCCAGCTTGGACATCCATCCCGCATATGTTATTTCCAGTTTAAACAAGTTGGGAAATCTATTGCAGAGGGAGGTCAGAGCATGATTTGCAGGATCTAATCCACAACCAACCCGTAGACATTGTCTCTGTTCACTATCCAGATTGAAGAAGCGCTTACATGCTAATGAAGCAGAGTTTCGATCAACAGTCTTATTGACCCTGCTCAAGATGTCCCAAACCAATTGCTCTGGCAAATCATCCATTGAAAGCAACTTTCATTTTCTCCTGCACAAGGAAAATTTAACAAGAAAAGAAAAATCATTTGAGAAGCAATACCAAATTAAGAATACAATAAACGCAAAGTCCTTTTCCGTATATCATTCCCCCACATCCTTGATTCAAGAAAACACAATCGAACGCAATATTCGCAGTTTCCAGATGAAGAACAAGAAAATTAGTAAATATGTAGAAACTGAAAACCTTTCATAGTTCTGAATCTTGCAAAGGGTACATCTTGAAGTTTTACTTCTCAAATTGAAATAAAACGGGTCGTATGCAACAATTAATCAAGCAAAACCAAAGAATCTACTCATTTCTATTCTGAAAGAGATGAATAGCCACATCAAAGCCATCACAGAAACAAAAGAACACGAACCCAGATGAAAGAAAACGTAGACCCACAAAAAGAAGAATCAATCGCACAGCACAGACAAGAAAACGATATAGTATGGGCACTAGAGAAAGCCAGTTTCACCTGGCACGGACATCAATAAACGAAGTCGATGAGGATGGTTACTGGAGTTTTGAATCTAAGACGGCTCTGCGTGATCCGTCTACGAGAACATACGTCTGATCCATCCGTCTGTATGCGGGTCCTTTCTGGAAAATATCCTAAGGAGATATTTCACTCAATTCTTACGGTCTTTCATTTGGTTATTAAATAATTATTTAATATTTCATGGAGACTTGAGAGTGTGGGTAATTATAGATATAGTCATTTAAAACATGATTCGGTTCGTAAGATATAATTAAATTTCTAACGAGTAAATTCCTTATCATTACAGTTTTAAAAACAATTCTATCTCTTTCGTATAAATTTTAATTATAAATTGTTAAATTATTTTATCTTATTTGTTTAAATTCCCATAATTTCTAGATTAATGAATGCTAATTAATTAGCAGTAGTAACTACTTGGGAGTAAGATTTAAGATTCAAGTAGTCTCAAATGTAGAGTAGCCATTAGTACAAGGCAGAAGAAGCTAAAATGTACAAGCTGCTATATTTAACAACCCTAAGTAAAACCCAAATCCACAAGTAAGCATGCAACAGGCCCCTCTCTTCTGATAACGATCTTTAGCCTTTTCTTCTATTATCACTCTTTTTGCTCCCCGAAGATGACTCCACTGGTACTGGCAAGATGGTAGCATCCTTGTTTTCATCTGATATTGAGAGTTGCTCAACTGTCTTCTCTGCTTCCAGGTAAACCATCAGATCTCTAAGCTGCAAGGTAGATGATTCCATGAATCATATATATAGACACTCATATTATATAAAGTGAAATATGACCCTTTAACAGATAAAACTGATCCTACCTGTTCCTCAAGGTCCCGGATCTTATCATCCTTCACTTTCAGAACTTTTCTCTCCCTGAACACAAAATGAAAGGGCCAAGCAAAGTACAATATACAAAAGTATTTATAACCCGCTTTAATATTCACACCAAGTCAATAACCCTAAACTCACTAAGATAACTGCTCGTCCTAGTCAATTAAGAAACTTGCAAGGTACAGAACTGAATTTTCTCTGCATAATATCACTGAAGGACATTTGGGACATGCCTACAAATAGAAATGCTACTCTATATTTTACATGCAAGTCTGCTTCATAATAAATACCATTCATGAGCAACCACCAAATATTGGCTCATAGCCAAGTTCCCCATCCGCTTCCACTCTTAATGTTGCATGTCCATTTCTGAACTGGGCCACTCGAGTAAATGTGGCAAATGCAACTATTGCAATATGAAGATATACTTTCCAAAACTTTCTCGAAATCTTTTATCAACATTAATGTAGAAAGAAAAAAATAACTTTAAGCCAACACCCAAAGAGAGGAAGGTTTCTGTTATAAGTGGACATACCTTTCTTCAATCTCTAGTATCTTCGCTTTCCATATCTCCTGATTTTCCAAGAGATTCTCATTGAGCTACAAGTACAAACAAAAAGGATGAGAATAAACACTAAAGAGTTGTTTAAAACACAAATTTAAAGAACAAGTACCAAATATTTGGTTTTCAAAATCTGATTATGAGTTATTAAATAGTGAAATGAAGAAAAATTTTAAATTGGAAGGGCTGCCCTATCAAGCCATAATGAATGAACCTATACTAAAACAGGAAAAACCTACGAGACACATGAATACATCTCTTATCACCAGGTATAACACTGATTATTAGGAGTTTTATATTGATGCAAGATATTTAACATTTTTTCCAGCAAACAAGAGACAAAAGACTTACATCATCAAGAAACATTTTCTCTTTGAGACATCTTTCTAGCTTGGCCTGCAACTTCTGCAATTTTTGGGAGACAGCCTTTTTAACAGCTTCAGAAATTTCGTTCTCAGTTTCTTCTTTGACTTCTTGTAATAAACTCTCAAAGTACTATCAAAAGAAGAACGCATCAATTCACCAGAAACACTAGTCTTATATAGTGAACAACATAACTGTCATCTCTGATCGTTTATCACAAACTAAAAAGTGTTAATCAAGGAACTAATGCCACATTCTCAAAAGAAAAAGAGAGAGAGAGACAGAGCAAAAACATCATTATAAGCTCAAAAGAAAATTCCTTAGTTAACAAGTGGAAGAATCTGCTCACCAGTTTTTGGTTCTCCAGTTGCGTAGCTAAGAGTTCATTATATTCATTAACAATCTGCAAATCAAGTAGGTGAGATAATTTCAGTACAAGAAAAAAAAATAATTACAGGATGATGATATATTTAAAACATTACTGCTTCAACTTTGCTGTTTATAAGAGCCTCACTAATTCCAGAATCTACACAGCCACAACTCCCACAACCATCTTTAGCTTGTACGCAGTGGGCGTTCAACTCAACTAATTTCCCATCAGTTTTTGATTGAATCAACCTGTGAACATAATTATCTCCAACATAATCCCAAACACGTTGGGTTTCCAGTTCAAGAGAATAACAATGCTGCGTTTCTTTCCAATGTCTTATGGCATGCCCTCCTTTATACCTGCACTGTCATTTTATACATGAGAAGATGCATACAGAGAAGGAGACATTACTACATAAAGAAGATAAGTGAAGATAAAACTAAGTACAATGCAAGAGAAAAAGAAGGCACTCAAGTAGGTAAAAGAAAGTTACCTCCCACATCCTACAAATCCACAAATCACACAAATCCATAGATTCTCAGATGTTTGGCAAACAATACAGATGGATTTTTCAGGCTGCTGTTGGCAATACCGACAAACCTGAAATGTATACTCAATAGTCAGCTAGATTCAAGCATCCAAACAATGCCATTGTGGTCCAAGAGTTGGACACCAAGACATAACCTCTTCATAATACAAAATATAAGTTCTCAGGGATTATCAAAGTCATGAACCTCTTTACCCAAATGAACCCCAAACAGAATATATGTAAGTCTAAAATCCGTCTACATTACACATCAAAGTTATGTTTGCATGCAGACTCTAAGAAAACTAGTAGAACTACTTCTCTCTCAATCTGTAATTTACAAAAAAAAGGGTACAAATTTCAAGTAATTTTTTTTTATCTTTTCATTTAAGGCCAATTTGTATTGGTTATAGATATCAATTAACCCAGTGCAAATTTATGAGAAAATGAAATTACTGACTTGTGACCTTTTCAGAAGAGCATACTACCAAACAAGCCACTAAAACTCTGCAACACATAACCTTAGTTCATCTTATGTCTAGAAGTAATGCATTTTTTGGATAATTAATAATTGAATTTCATAGCAGTTTCCTACAGTTTACCTACAAGCTCAAAAGAAAGCTGGATAACAACTAGAGTCACTTACTGGACAAGAAGAATCAGTCCATTTTGAAATGCAAGAGCAATGGAAAGAATGATTACAGATAGTTGTGAGGATTCCTCCCATATCCTGATCTAATCTCTCTGCAAGTGTAAAACAAGCATAAAATTCATGTCATGTTATGTGGGTACATTCCTACGCTAGTCGATAAATGAAACCTAAGTCAAAACAGTCGACAAGAAATTTTGATAACAGCTTAGGTGCCACAGAAACTTTTTCTTATAGGGACAGCGGGTGTCCAGTACAATGGTTGTGTTGAGTTTTTCCTCATTGCATGGAAGAAAACAAGTCAATTAAAGACATCAAACAGAGAAGAAATGCAGGTACAAGACACAAGGAACAAAATGAGAATGTTATGATACAGGACAGAAGCCATGTACAATTCTAAATTCTTTCAGGTAAATGTAAAAGATAGGGTAATATTCCGGAAAGCAAGGCTGAGAATGTATGTTGACCCAAGACAAAGCAACCTCAAAATCAGACAAGATTCCAAAACAACTCTAATACTGCTCTAAAAACCACCACGTTTGCTCCTTTTGGAATTAAATTTCCACTGCTCCTGAACAACTGTTCAAATAGATTATTTCTACTATTATATGTAATAGCTACCGTTAAATCTTCTTCTGAAACACTTAAAAATGCTAAAAATCTTTATTATCATGTTCTGTCCTTCTCAATTCGAATTAAATAGTTGAGGTGGTACTTGAAATTGGAGGGAGTTCAAGAAAATATTAATAACCCAACGTACCAAGACAGACCGGACATGAAGGTTGCTCGGTTGGGGTAACCAAAGAAGACCGAGTGTGTTCAAGAGTCCCAGTATAACCAGTGAACTGTACATCAACCGTAAAAAGCACACGGCAAACCTCTTCCTGCATAAGGGCGGACAAATGTAAGTCCACTTAGAATACCAAAAGGAAATGGTGACAACACCAACATAATCTTTGCTTAAAGATGTAAACTTCGACTTCTTGTCATCTATCTCTAGTTTCTTTATGTTCTAAAATTTACTCAAATTAAAGAAATAAAAATCAAGCAAGAGCAAGTGTAAACCTCCAAGGAATTGAACTGTCTGCCATTAAAATGGAGGTAAAATTTGTCAGTTGAATCCTGGCTATCAAATCTTATAAGAATACTATAGCGGTCCTCCATGCCATCAGTCCTATCATATCAATGAAAAAAATCAATTCCATCAGAAAAAATGAATATAAACAAATAGATAACTAACAACGGGATGTTTGGATGCGGAAATTGCATCAAATGAAGTGGAAGATTATTGACAATCGCAGAAATTTACCTGACGATTCGCATCTCCGATATGTGCTGGATAAAAGAACCACAAAACTGGCAAAAATCTGCATACGTCATATGATTCGGCACTCCAAGGACCGAAACAAGAGCTTTTCGTCCAACCTATGGAACATAAAGATTAAAAAGAAGCAGTCAGAAGGTGAACAGAGAAACAGATTCACACAGAAAGAGGAGAAAGAGAGAGATTACAGGAAGATTCGAGACGGAATCGGAAGAGAAAAGATGCATGACGCCACGAGTTTCTTCGATCCTAGGGTTTCCGGAGGAGAAATGAAACGCCTGGGTCCTTGATGCTGCTGAAGAACTCGAAGTGTCGCAAGAATCACCTCCGATCATCGTTGCAGGTGACTGGAAGTGGTCGTCTGGGGAGATCCCGGCTGATGTCGCGCTTGAGCTCGGCGACATATCGCTGATGAGTAACGGGAATTTGCCAGAGGTTTTAATAAATTATATTATCTTGTCCATTAAATGAATAACGCTGAACATGAGGGACTAAAATGACGAAAACGAAGAAATTAATTTTTTAATATTTGACCGGTCTTCATCACTCAAATGGCGGCTGCTTTGGAGTTAAAAGCCAACCCGATCACGGTGGCGCTCCGCCGTTAGCCGGCAGTGAAGCATTTACTAAAAACGGCAGTCGGGTGCGCCTCTGTAGCAGTAATTTCATCAAAGCACCATTCTATTACTCTTTTTCAAGGCGATGGCATTGAGCTTGAAGTCATCTTTGTCGCTAATAACGTTCTCCAGGTCGCTGGCTCTGTTTCTTTTCCTCAACTCATCTTGTCCTCTTTGGTTCTTACTGAAAAAGAAATTGAAATTTCATGATTTTATTAATGTTTCTCTTCTTTTGCTTCTGGGATAGCGGAGAAGGGGACAGATCTTCTGTCCCTTTTATTATGTAGCTACCAAGTACTCGTTTGATCTCAACTATCCAATGTAATAAATTGAATGGTTGAGATCAGAAAGAGATAGAGGGTACAGAATAAGAGGTACAGATGATCTGTACCCAGCAGAGAAGGATACCTTAATTGAGATAAGTTATTATCTACCGATTATTATAGTATTTTTTTACAGTATATATATAAATGTATGAATGAGATTTAATGTAAGTGTTTGAGAGGATTTGATACACATTAATTTAGAATAAAGTATATTTGTTAATTTTTATATGTCGTTATATTTTTATTAATAATAAAAGAATCATAGTAAAAACTGAGAATAAAAATGGAGAATAGAAATAAAAATGAAATTTTTTATTATATCATATTCAGTGTCACTAAACGTATTAAGAACTATTTTAGCATTTAATATGAAATACTAAGAATGTTACAATTTTTTTTCATATTTAGTTATTATCTGATTTATTTTGTAAACAACTAATTAAATTATTATTTTATAATAATTAATCAAAATTATTTTTAATGTTTCAATAAATTATTAAATTTTAAATAATTGTGAATGATTTTTAATAAAAATAAAATTAAAGGACAACGAAAAATATTGTTTTACGTCAGATAGTATCAATAAAATAAAATAAAATAATTATTAAAGATATTAAATATAAAAGACAATAATATGTGACTTTGATCATAATAATAATGTTATGATATGAATTCACTAAATATTGGCAATATCTTGTTTAATACTTTTTAAGTAATTGTGAATACATTTTGCAACAAGAATAAAATTAAAGAATTACAAAAAATTGTTGTTTTACTTAAAGATACCATTAATGACCCACCAGAAAAAATTTTAGGATTGCCTAAAGTATATTCCGATTTTGTCATTCCATATTTTGTTCATTCTCATTTCCCAATAACCAAATAAGTAAAAGTTAGAAAATGATTATTTAATTCTCATTCTTAGGGATGTCAATATTAGCCCGGTCCGGTTCGACCCGTAGTCAACAGGTTTAGATCGGTCAAACTGACCCACAGACTGAGCTACGGGCCGAGTGGGTATGACCTATGGAATGGCGGGCCGGACCATGACCCGTGAAGCATGGGTCACGAGCTGGGGTGGACGGGTTGTGGGTCGGCCAGTGGCCAGTGGAATTGGTGGACGGGTCGAACTGTAGGCCGATTTGACCAGACCGGCCCGCCCATCACCTAAACATAAAAGATGTCATTTTATGTAAATTTTAACTCATTTCTTCCCTAGATTAAACAACTTTGTTTTGCTTTAAGAGTAAAACAACGTCGTTTTATGTTGGTAATGTTACAAAAAAATAAGGACAAAACGACGTCGTTTTCTTGCAAACAAAAAACGACGTTATTTGCCTCTTATATTTTGAATCACTCCCAGCCACATTCCTCCAACTCTTCTCTCCAACTCTCCCACCCTCGGCCCTCCCTCTCCTCCGTCGTCACCCTCAACCCTCCCTCTCCGTCGCTCTCGCCTGCCACCAACATCTACTTATTAAAGTTGGTTTTCTAGTATTATTCGTCGGCTTCCTTCTTTGCTCGCATCGGTGGTCCTTCACTCTTCAAGTTCAAACGTTGATGTTGTTCTATATGTATGTATATTTAATCTCATCTGAGCTTCATCATGGGTTGTTCTATTTGAAAATAGTTTGAAGTTTGAACAAAACTTGGATTGTGACTTGTGGGTTGAATGTTAATACTTTGTATTTTTTGGAGAGGAATGTGGAGTTGTGGACTGCTTGGTTGTGGTTTTACTGAGGAGGACGAGTGATTCTGGTTGTAATTTGAATAATTATAGATATATACAGTATGCACGTTAAGTGTTTGATGAAATTTCTAATAGTCGTGGCCTACTTCCTAAAAGTAGATGAGTCATAGTAAATTGAAATTGTTTGAAAGTGATCATCTGTTTTATGCGATTATTCAAAACATCATGTTCATGTTTAGTGCTGGGGTATTGATTGGGAAGCCACCATTGTTATTGTGAATGCTTCTTTTGCTTTTTTTAATCTTATAATTTCAAATTTTGTTGGTGAGTTAGGATATACTGTATACATAGAGCACAATAGGATTCTCTGTATCAGCATGTTGTTCACTTTCTAAGTAGGAAGGTTATATTCACTGATTGTGTAATAAAGGTATCAATATTCTCCAATAATTAGTGTGATCATGTCTTTAAGAGTAAAAAATTAGGGTTTATGACAATGATTTTTTAAATATAATCTTGAAAATAACTATATATGATTATTATTTAATAGTTTTTATTAGTTGTCATTATTCAATATAAAATTATGTTATAAGAATAATGTTTTTTATTATTTATAACATTAATGACCACATATACTTAATGACCGCAAAGCCACCTTTTTTCTATCAATATCTTTTAAATATACTATCTTCTAGAGTATCGTTGGATTCCCCTAGGCTTTATATGTACATATATATAGGCTTGATTACATTAATTAAAGCATACAGGACTAAGGAATGTTTCATGCTAGAATATGTTATTAACTGATTAGAACCAGGCAAGTAGTACACTAGCTTATCAAGAAGCAATGCAAATTCCAAGAACATTTAAAGTAGTCATCATTAGGAAAGACAAACATGTATGTATATATATATGTATGTATGTATGTATGTATGTATATATGTATATATAAGAAAAAAGAGTTGTAATCTTTTGAGTTGTGAAATATAAAATAAAGGGTAGTTTAAATCAGAGGAAAAATCAACTTGCCATCTTTCTACAAATTGCAAACATTTATGTTGGTTTCATCTTCATCATATCTTTTTTTGTTTTTCTAAAAAATTCTTCATCATATATTGTGTGTTTTTCTATGTTTTCCTGAATATTTAGGCCGTGAGACTAACCATACCAATGGTGAACTAGTAAATGAACATTGCAAAAAGTCCAGTTTTCATCTTCCTAAAAGTTTCATACAGCTCATGATAAACAAAAACAAGAAGAAGAAACTTATTAAAGACCTATTGATATTGTTCCAGATTCAAACATCTATATATATTGTTATTGTCTACTTTCTTTTTCTCTATTTGATCTCAAACATGGCCTTATGCATCAATTATAGTTCTTTTTATGTCTATTGTTTTATTTATTCATGCATTGAATCGTTCTTTAATGCTTATGTTTTTATTGATTTTCTAATATATCTAATTAGTTTCTTGATCGAGATTATCAATTGCTAGATTAAATATTAAACACGTAACTGTTCAATTCCTTTAATTATTGTTTTCTAATATACTACCCTAATATTGGTTGCTTGGTTGGTTGGTTATGGAAACTTAAATCTAGTGGTTTCATAGTTAGTTTGTCAGATGGATGAACATATTCCTTCAGTTGAGAGTTCTAATTTAGTACCGGAGGTAAAAGTGGAAACTTCTATTCCAACACTAAGTGACGATAGAAGTTTAATTAGAAGTCAAGTTAGTCAACATAAAAATGATGTTTAGAATCACTTTAAGAAGACTACATCAATCGACGGAATTGAAAAAGCATAATGCAATTATTGTCATAAGTTGTACTAAACTGGTTCGAAAGGTGGAACGTCTCATTTAAAGAGACATACGGAATCATGTATTAGAAGGAAGATGGTTTTACGAGGTCAATCATTTTTGACCCCTAACCTTATGAAATAAAAGAATGAAATAACCATAACAACTTTTTCCAATAATATATTAAGAATTTTGATGGCTAATATGCTTGTTGCAGATGAACATGCATTGGCTATGGTTGAAAGCAAGAGATTCAGGATATTTCTCAATTCACTCCAACCGAATTTCAAGGTTCCAAGTCAAAATACATTGAGAAGTGATATTTTGAAAAATTATGAGGACAAGAAGAGAGAAACATTAAGAGTATTGTCGAGTGTTCAAGGATGAATTGCTATAACAACAGACATGTGGACAACCGATAACCAACAGAAAGGTTACATGGCGGTGACAGTACTTATATTAATAATAATAATTGGAAGTTATGCAATAGACTTTTGAGGTAATTTATATTCTTTAATATTATTATCATTTACTTAATTTTATTATTTTATGAATTATATTGTTATGTTTTTTTACGATAGATTCATTTATGTGCCGACACCAAATACAAGTGAAAAATTGGCAAATGTGTTAAAAGATTGTTTGATGAGTGTAAACCTCGACAATAAAGTTTCCTCTATTACAGTCGATAATTGTAGCACAAATGATGCTATGATTGAGAAGTTGAAGGGAAAAATGCGAGTTGGGAGCTTATTGGCTAGAGGTAAGTTATTTTATATGCGTTGTTTTGCGCATATTCTTAACTTGATTGTGAAGGTTGGGTTGAAGACGATCAAGGAAGAAATAGAGTGTATTCGAAGTAGTGTCTTATCTTGGAGTGCAACTCCTAAAATAGTTGAAACTTTTGAAGATGTTGCACAGATTTTATGCATTCCCTACATAAAGAAGTTGGTTTTGGATTGTCCTATGAGATAGAACTCAACCTTTAAGATGTTGGAGATGGCAATCCCATATGCTCAGCTATTTACTAGATTAGCTAAATGGGATCCTCAGTATACCTCCGTACCATCAGAGGATCAGCGGGACTTAGCTAAAGAACTTTGTATGAAGTTGGAATTATTTAATAGGTGGACCGAATTGTTTTCAGGAACAAAATATCCATCTTCACACTGTATCTTTAACATTATGTTCAATGTAAAGCATGTTTTGGGATTGTGGATGTTTGACTCCAACGAAGTGATTTGGATGATGGCGCAGCAGATGATGGAGAAGTTTAATTTTTATTAGTCTAAGGTTGGAGATATTGTTGCTGTATTATATGTGTTGGAACCGAGATACAAGATGGATGAGGTTGAATATATTTATAATGTATTGTACAGTGGTGAAGCTCAAGAGCGTGTGCATACCATGAAACAATTATGGTATCAATTGTTTCATAATTATGAAGCCAGAATGCAACAAACTCATGATCGGGATGCAGGCAGTCCAAGTTTAACTTATACTTCAGTTTAAAGTTCGACCTTTTCTTCTATCCCATTACCGACATATTCTTTTTCAAATTTTTTAAAAGAGAAAAGGACTAGGATATCTTATGGTACGATGGAGTTAGATAGATATATTTCTAATGAGTGAGTTCTTGAAACTGAAGGTGAATTATTTGATATATTGTTATGGTGGAAGACGTCTGGACATAATTATCCGATCATTCAAGCCATTGCATGGGACTTGTTAGCTATTCCATCATTGACTGTTGCTTCAGAGTCTACATTTAGTACTAGTGGTCAGGTCATTACTCCTCATTGTGATCGAGTTCATTATTGCACTGTAGAAGCTCTTATGTGTACTTAAAGTTGGTTACAAAATGAAGATATTGATGATAAATTCTTTTCTTTTTATTATATTTATTTTATTTACCTTTATATTATCTTACTTAATGTTGTGTTTTTTTCCCTACAGTCACAGGTATTAATATAGAGGGGGTTGGTGAAAGTAATCGACCAATGGAAGGTTATTTTGATCAAATATATGAAGATGGAGGTATTTTTAATTTTCTTTTTATATAATATTACATTATTAAATATTGTTTTTTATTTTAAGTATTATATTATTAAATATAATGTTTGTACATACAGATGATTGGAGCCAAATGTTTGATGACCTTACCAACGAGTACACTTAATCGATTAGAATCAGATGATGCTCTTTCAGTTTCTAGTCCACTCTCCATTGTAGCTGTTGATTTTGTATTGTATCTTTTTTTGTAAAATGATTTTATTAATTTTATAGAACATGAATATGGTTTTATTAATTCTCTCTAAAAATAATTAATAAATAATTTAAGTAAATTAAAAATTTGTAATTAATGTAATTCATAATTTTAACT